>JAJLUN010000004.1:96920-185567 GCA_030564365.1 Blastobotrys arbuscula | reverse complement strand
ATACTATCATTGAGAAAGGTAAACTTTGGTTGGTAATACTAGTAATTATCAAGGTTGGACATCCTACATTTAAGAGGTATAAAAATAATAATATTCAGTTAGTATATTGCAATGCAGTTTGTAAAATATAACAAAAACGGGATAAACTATGAAAATAAAAAGTTATAATGTATTCCTACCCTAGGAACATCTAAAAATGTTAGTAACTTATTTTTTCATTCAGGATAAACTTACCGCTAGTAAGATAATTGTTAATATGACGGCCAAAATCATTAATAAACATACAGCTCTACCTCTAGAGCTCCGTTGGGATCGAGAAGCTTTGGTCAATTGAGTTGAAGCATCTTGAGTTGATTGCGAAACATTATAGATATTGGCTTCAATATTATCAATGATAGTACCTTGTTCGGTGATAATTGTCCCCAGATCTGTAAAAATTTCATTCAACTCTTCTATACCTTGCTCAATATCTGCAATTTCACTTTCACGTTCTGCAATCAGTTGTTGTTGATAGTCTACGTCATGTTGGTTTAATGCCTCTTCTTGTTCTTGTTGAAGTTGTTGTTGTTGTTGTTCATGATGCTCATCATCTCTTTCTTCTTCACCTAATGCATGGTTATTTGCAGCACCAGATGCAATATTTGTCTTTGCTTGAACGATTGAACTCCTCTGTCTTTCAGCTAAAGCGCGTTGTAGCTCTTGAAATTCCGATAAGGCATTACCAAATTCAGTTGATAATTTCTGTTGTGTAAATCGTTGAGTCGGTAGAGATTCTGGCCATGCTTGTAATTGCTTCATATCATGACCCAAGGATTTAAATTTTTCTCTTGTTGAATCTGCAAGTTCAACAGCTTGCTCTTCCATCTTAACGTCATCTTTTTTCTTTTTAAATGCTTTCAGGATGCTTGACAGTTTCACCAAGTTTGAGTTGACTTCGAATAATCCGGTTGAGATTTTTTCTGCCAATTCGTCAAATTCTGGTGAATCTGAGTATGGAAGTTGGTTATCTAACCCTACTTCGTCTGCAAAGGACATTCTTTTTTTTATTTATTTTAATCGTTTAGATTGTTTTGGCAATTAGTTAATATTATTGTTGTGATGTTGAGTGGCAATTTTATCAATTTTTTTTATTTTTTTTTACAAAAGTGAAGAGTGGAGTAAGTCAAAAGTAGGTGTCTTGGGATGCCAATCGGATTTGATAAGCAACCTGAAAAGAGGTAAAAAACAAAAAAAAAAAAAGCTTGTGGCCAGTTTAGATTTATATATATATTTAGGCACAGAACTAGTAGTGGTTAATTATAACTTATTCTCCGGCATCTTTTCCCCTCCTCCCCCCGATAAATATACCCGTTACCCGGAAGAATAGTGTGGTTGTACTACAGCACACTAGTACTATTATATACGACACAAACCGCTTTTCATTATTGTTATATTATTACGTGTAAAGTACATGTATTTTTTTTTTTTGTTTTTTGTTTTTTGTTTTTCAATCTAGTTTAAATAAATTATTCATTCTTAAAGTGCTTTTTATCACTAATGAAATACGATTGGGCGTTCAACATTAAACTGATTAGCATATAGGCAATTCCTAGACCTACACTAGTCGCCATAATCAGCCCAATAGTTTGCTTGGATATGTAAATCTCCTCCTTTCGTTTTCTCATTGTTTTCTTCTTTTCATCCAGTTTATTCTTTTTAGCAAGTGGAGGTAATGGCTTTGCAGGTTCATCCGCTCGATTTTTAGGTGGTGGTTTATTATTATGAGGTTGCGATATTTGATTGGAATTTTTGGCATCCCTTTTAGCTCTAACTAAATCACCAAAAATATCCAAATGCTTTTGATTTTTAAAACTTTTATCTAATGGATCAAACTCTTCTCCCTCTGTTGAAGTATATACAATTGAAAAGTAAGGTGATGGTGTTAATTCGAAAGCACTTTGAATAATATCATCGTTGTGTTTTAACATGATTTGTCGTTCCAGTTCATCTTCAGGTAATGGATCAAACTCAATTCTAATAATTCTTGGCCGGGTATCATCATATTTTTCAAATAATGGATCCTTCCGTGGGTTAACGTGAATAGTTTCTGCACCACATTTTTTAATCAGAGTTCTTTCTATTTTATCCAAATTAACTGGTGCATCCAATCTTGGAAATGAGGCTATCGTAGATGTTCTTTCTGAAAATTTGCGTAATTCCGACCATAGCGGAATATGATTATGTGTGATTAGAGTTTGAAAGTCATCAACTTCCAACCCCGGTTGATCAATAAATAAAAATGTATCTGAAGTACAAGTTGCAAACATACCGGCAACAAGTCTCTGTGCTTCATGCGATGACGTGAATCCACCTTCGCGATCTTTTCGAAGTTTATTAATAGGTTCATGAGCTGGTCCTACTCTATATACAGGTTAGCATTTCCCCATCTCTTATAACAAAGCTTACTCATTATAATTTACAGCAAACAGTGGATACGATTCTTTAGCATTAGCGATGCTAAATAGCGACAATACTGCAAGTGCACATGAAACCGGTTCTAGCTTCATTGTCAAATGGATATTTCTAGTATTAGAATGTTTACAAATCGATGTGACAAGTAAATTTATTTGAAAAATGCGCACAGCCAGGCTCTAAATTTTTGTTCAGGGCGGAGTTCCGGAAAAAAAAAAAAATTAAAAAAAAAAAAAAAAAAAAAAAAAAGGTGAAAAACCCACGTTGTACACCAGCATTGATTCGAACCCTGAAAGTTTTGTTTGTTTAACCGGCTGAGAGGGGGAAAATAAAAAAATTTTCAAACGAATGTGTTCTATTTTCCATCTTGAAAAGTGATCTAATATCTGGCTGGGAATCACGGATAATCAATAGTCTAATTATACAAAATTTAATAGCAAGTATTAAAAATATATTTGGGCCTAAACGATCTAATCGAAGATCTCACTGATTAATGCCATATAAAGTTATGTTGAGATCTTATTAGATCTTGCGGCTTAATATGCTTATTTTTTTCTACAAAGTATGCTGATATTAATAATATTCAAAAAAAATAAAGAAGCTTTAGGCTCTAACTAACTAGTATTAATACAATTTAAGGGTTGGCTATTGTTTGATCGTCTTTTCCTGTATATGCATGGCACTTTTGTCTCACTCTTTTAAATTGTTCATGAGAATAGAAATTTCATTTTCCATTACTATGTTTCCAAATTGGTTTTTACCAATGGTTGCTCCAACAAAGCATCACAATAATTGACTATTTAAGCTAAGCTCCTTGGTTCTTGGTTCTTGGTTGGATAAATAGTCTTTATTTAAACCTGGTATAAAAATAAATAAAATACCATCATATTGTCAAAATAATATACAAGTCCTTGTCCATATTTATAAAGAAGCGCAACAGCACATTTCCATCTTTATTACCCATAGTTCTTAACTATAGTTCCTAAGAAACCCTATGAAAAAAAAAATTCATTATAGTAGTAAAAGGAGTAACCAGCCATTTTTGGTTTGTTCTTTTTTGTTTACCTGGCTTTTACCGCAGCAAAAAAATTAATACAAAGCATCAAAAGTTATCGGCACCGGCATTTTATAAAAGCCATAACAAAACAAAAATAACAACAACAAAGCCACCCACTTTCCACCCAACAATCAATCAACCTGCATTTTTTTTGGCAAAAAATATACACCACTAACTTTTTTTTTTTTTTTTTTACATCATCCCTCCAAAGCACTTAATTTTTTTATTTTTTGTTTTTTTTTGTTTTTTTTTTTGTCTTTCAATATAATACGCATACGACACTGACATCTGTTTATCTTTAAAACATACACTTCAACTATTTTGATAACTTGACACGCCCCAAGCGAACATAACATATCAAAGTACCATTTGACAAAAAACGATCTATTTTTATTGAGGATATAGTACTTGGGGTATCGATCTTTGTTGACTATACTAAATCTGAGCACAAAGGTGAACCAAAACGCCTTTAATAAAGCCAACTATTTCCTCTTACAAAATGGGTCAAAGAAGTGCGTTTTCTGCAGCTAGTGACGATGAAAGAGAAGATACACCTTACTCACCTACCCCAGTCCGCAGCTCACAATATAACCAAGTTTGCGTAGCGCCTTCATCAGCACCGTCGTCGGCAACATCGACCTCTAAAAAAGTGAATGCTAAAAAGTACAATCATCATCGGCCAACAGAATATCCTTCACCAAGTAGTTCGCCGCAAAAACGATCAAGAGTTGTTTACGGAGATCGATATATACCCAACCGTAGCGGAGTCAATCTTCAGGCGGCTTTCAGTCTGGTGAAAGATCAAATAGGACAACCAAAATCAAGACGTCCCGACTCAAGTGAATTGGATTTTCAAAGGGTCGAAGAAGCCAATCGTACATTTTCAAGATTATTAAAAGCAGAACTATTTGGTAATGATGTACCATCAGCAACAATGAATAATACTTTAAATCAAGAATCGTCATCAAGTAAACACAGCAGTGATGGCTCAGATGGCTCTACATCATCTGGTGCAGCGCCTGCAAGAACACCACCAAGAACCTCCAGATCAGCGCCCGTAACACCAAATAAGAATATTTTTAGATATCAAACTCCTTCAAGGTCAATTCCAAATAATCGGGATGCATTATTAATGTCAGATGGAAGAACAATATCTCGTAATCATCGGGATGTTACAGAACCTACTCATGATATGTATTCATTATCTCCAGTTCGAATGGATTCACAACGGTTACTATTATCACCCAAAAAACAAATGAGAACAGTTCCAAAAGTGCCATATAAAGTGCTGGATGCTCCAGATTTGGCAGATGACTTTTACTTAAACTTGGTAGATTGGGGGTCCAAGAACTTGTTAGGGGTTGGGTTGGGGAATTCAGTCTATCTCTGGCATGCCCAAACTGGAGTCGTCAACAAACTGTGTGAACTACCCGATGATGATAAAGTTACGAGCGTGTCGTGGATCAAACAAGGTACACATTTAGCAGTAGGTACTAATGATGGTTATGTGCAAATTTGGGATGTAGATGAAGGAAAGCGAATTAGAACTATGACTGGACATACAGCAAGAGCAGGGTCATTAGCATGGAACGAACATTTATTAACGTCTGGTAGTAGAGATCGAACGATTTTACATCGAGATGTGCGAGTAGCCGAACATTTTGTAAGTAAATTAACCGGCCATCGGCAAGAAGTCTGTGGACTAAGGTGGAATCAAGAAGAGAATCAGTTGGCTAGTGGCAGTAATGATAATAGGTTATTTGTATGGGACGGGATGAGCCGCACTCCTACATACAAATTCGATCATGTGGCAGCAGTCAAAGCCTTGGCATGGAGTCCTCATCAGCGAGGTATTCTGGCATCTGGTGGTGGTACAGCAGATCGAAGAATTCGGTTCTGGAATACAGTTAGTGGGCAACATATTACTGAAGTCGATACTGGCAGCCAAGTTTGCAATTTGGCATGGAGTAAGAATTCTAATGAAATTGTATCAACCCATGGGTATTCACAAAATCAAGTCATGGTATGGAAGTATCCGTCATTGCAGCAAGTTGCTGCTTTGACAGGTCATAGTTATAGAGTGCTTTACTTGGCTGTTTCACCAGATGGACGAACAGTAGTTACAGGGGCTGGGGATGAAACTTTAAGGTTCTGGAATGTATTTGATGCTCAAAAAACAAATCATCGCTTAAGCTCATCGGTACTAGATGTTTATCAGCAATTGAGATAGCTATTATTTTATTTTTTTTTATTATTATGTCTTTATTTATTTAATTATTAATGTATTTTTACAATTTATTTTTTGAACAAAAAAAATATAGCGGAATTCAAAATAGAATATTTATATGCGGAAACCCCCCCATCAATTGTTGGTTTGTTGGCTGAAATATTGTAGGGAATGCCATGCCGGGGGACCAACAGAGATGTTTTATATCCCCGCTTTTTCTAATGTATAAGGTACTTCCAGCCTAGCTCTATATACGCAAGAGCAGGCTAATAATCTTTAGCCGCAGTTAAGCACTAAAACCGTTTTAATAAGCTTACTTGTACATTTATCGCCAACCATTACCATTAACTGATGAGTATTTTTATGCTAATTACGTTTATAAAATCGTAATACCCCAGATACGCTTATTAATTAGCCTTTTTAAGTTCAGTTCGGTGGACCTTTTTCATGTTGGTTTCGAAATATTATAAAGACTCATTTCAAAACAAAAAAGGGGCCCCGATGCCGCTAAAAACCGAATTGGTCTATAGGTTTTTATAAAGTATAAAAGGTCCATAATAATTCTTCACTTTTTGTTATTTAATTATTTATTATTTCACTTTTTTTCTATTAAAAATCGATACGCCAAATTTGTCTTCAAATCTCAGGCTTTTTAATTTTTTGATCCCCCCCTCCAAAGTTTAAAGACAATAACGTTATCGGAAATACCCTTTGAGTCATCTACCAACAACAGAATATCTAAAAAGCGTTGTTAACCCCGATCGTCGGAATATCGGAGCCCTTTTTTTTTTTTTTTTGACTAATTGGAAAATTCACTCGCTATAACCGGCGGTAATATTCCCTATTAAAAAAAAAAAAAAAAAAAAAAAAAACCCAGCAAAAAAGAGCCATTCTTCTTTTTTTTTTTTGTTAACTTTTTTTCTTTATCAAGTGTTGCAACAACAAAAATGACTAAATCTATGGCAAAAGATCTCTCCCACCTTCTATCTGAAGAAGCTAAAGGTAGAAACCCATCTCCTTTAAAGCAAGCCTTCAAATATTTTCATGATCCAAATATCATCTCTTTAGGTGGTGGCTTGCCATTACCAGAATTTTTCCCATACGAAACTTTATCAGCCACATCCATCAATCCACCATTCACAAATGGGATCAACAAACCACCAACTAAGGAAGATCGACTAGAAATCACTATTAATAAATATAAAGATGACAGTGATCAAATTCCATTAGCTACTTCTTTACAATACGGTAACACCCAAGGTCCAACTCAATTATTAGATTTCATCACCGACCACACCAACATGGTACATAAAGTCGGTTATGAAGATTGGGATGTAATTTTAACTATTGGTAATACTCAAGGTTTCGATGCCACTTTACGAACTTTCACCAATCGAGGTGATGCGATTTTGTCTGAGGAATTTACTTTCTCATCATCCTTGGAAGCTGCCCATGGTAACGGGTTGAAGGTTATTCCAGTTAAAGTTGATTTGAACGGTATTGTTCCAGAAATCTTTGAAAAACAATTAGATAATTGGGTTGGTGAAAAGCCAAAATTATTGTACACCATCCCAACTGGCCAAAACCCAACTGGTTCCACTTTATCCTTCGAACGACGAAAAGAAGTTTATAGAATCTGCGCTAAGCATGATATTTTGATTGTCGAAGATGAGCCATACTATTTCTTACAGATGCCACCATATAACAAAGATGCCAACCAACGATCAAATGATACCCCATCTCATGATGAATTTTTAAAATCATTGGTTCCATCTTTCTTGGATGTTGATACAGAAGGTCGAGTTATCCGATTAGATTCCTTCTCTAAAGTTGTTGCGCCAGGATGTCGAGTCGGCTGGGTTATTGCTCAAAAGAGATTCATTGAACGGTACTTACGATTACATGAAGTTTCTATTCAAGTTGCTTCCGGTTTTGCTCAATCTTTGGTCCATGGATTATTGAACAAATGGGGTCAAGATGGTTATATGGATTGGTTGATTGGTATTCGAAAAGCATATACCGAGAAGAGAGATATTGCCCTGGATGCTATGGAAAAATACTTGCCAAAAGATTCGGTTGAATTCATTGCCCCAGAAGCAGGTATGTTTTTCTGGGTCAAAGTTGATGCACGAAAACATCCAAAGTTCCAGGAATTGGGCAGTCAAAGTGTTGAATTTGCATTATATGAAGCCGGCTTGGGTAATGGTGTTTTAATGACTCCAGGTCAATGGTTCACTGCTGATGACAAGACTGAACCACCTCAACAGGAAACCGTCAAAAATGACCATGATACTTTCTTCAGAGGTACTTTTGCATCTGTTCCTCATGACAAATTGGACAGAGCTATTCAATTATTTGGCGAAATGTTGGCTAAAGAATTGACCGCTTAAATGCTCTTTTTATAATTGACCGGAAGAAGCTTCTAAATTATTATTATTATTATTATTATTATATATAAAAAACTAGATATATACTACTGAATACACAAGTTTTCTATTCGAATCAATCCACTCGTTGTCCCTGCTGCATAAACACCGCCCCATTTCAACGCTTTACACCAATCCAAATGCATAATTGCAACTTCTTTTGGGTGGATGATAATTCTCCCTGTGATTGTATTTTTACTGACATCAGAGGATTTGTTAATATCAGCGAATCGATAAATTTTTCGTCCTCCTTCCACGTCGTGTAAATCCAATTGCCAGAAATGCGCTTGTTTGTAAAAACTGTTAGTCGTTCTTTTATGAACTAAAGTACGACGGAGCGTGTTACCTATATTCAAAGTCCCGTCTGACGCACCGGTTATAATAAATGGATGGTATGGTGACGTAGCTATAGATTGGATATTACCTCTATGGCGAGTCGTTGCAGTACCACCTTGAGTCACATTCAGTCGTCTTATTGGGCTCAATTTACAAGTCATAATATCATCCAGCCCAACAAATGCTCGAGTATGATATGAATATGTTGAACTTAAACAATAACCTTTTAACCTTGTAGTTAATGATTGTGCTTTAGCGATATCTCTAACATCACACGATCGACCAAACCCATCAGTACCACAAGCAAATAAAACATCAGGCTCATTGGGGAATGCACTTGTAATACTTGTAATCATAGCATTGGAAATCGGATATTGATAAGACGGCAGATGAGAATTTTCCGAAGTATCACTAAGATCGAATTCCGCAACAAATCCATCAGAAGTACCCACTGTGATTACATTATTAGTTCTCCAGCATAGAGATAATATCTTTTGTTCCAAAGAATATTCATAACTTGCTGTTTGTAAAAATATATGCTTGTTATTTGGAGATGGGTATGGTACATCAAACACTCGAACGGCCCCATCTTGGAATGCTACTGCCAACATTCCGATAGACTTTTCTGTATCATTAAAGTGTCTCCATTTCATACATTGTGGTGATCCATAATTATGGGTTATTGACAAACACAATTGAGTCTCAAAGTTTGTATTGATTTGGTAAATCTGTATAGTGGATGGATAACTTATTCGTTTCATAGCAGAAATATGTTTTAATTCGTCTTCTGAGTCCAGCCTATTGAAACTATCCAACGTTGAAATAGCCAAATATTGTAACTCTGAAGAATGGCCTGGTGCCCATTCAAGCCCACCAACTGGATAGCCCACATTTAATATTACACTCTGGCTCACCGAATTTTTTACACTTTGGAAAGTTTTTATAGCAGATATATCAGAAGATCGTTCTGTCTGTACCAAAATTTCCTCATTTTGTTTAGGCAATGCTGTTAAACTTAAATCAATTTCTTCAAAAGCTGTCTCCTTGGGTGAATTAAATATTTCCTGCTGTGACAATTCTATCAATTCTTTTGGAGGAGTTAACAAATTCGTAACCAATGCAAAAGGCTTATTGCCCCATTTCTCTCTTTCAAACACCCCAAATGTCAATTCTTCATCACTCGGGCCAAAAAACGTGACAAACCGGTCCCTAACGCTTTCGCCTTTTCGAGTCCGCTTATCTGAACTCGGTGGTTCTTTATCTGTTGCCTTTAAAGCACTTAAATTCTTGCTTTTACTTTTCTTTGATAATGGAGGTAAACTAACCGGATTAACTGTCCCTCCTCCTCCATCTTTTTTGCTCCTTGATTTCCGCCCACTGCCGCTATTAAAATCTACAATATCGCCATCAGGTTCATCTACATCACCACCATCTTCATTTTCATCAGCAGCATCTTGCATTTCAACATCGTCATTATCGACATCTTGTTCTTCCTCAGCCGCGCGCTCTTCATCATATCCTTCACTATCACTGTCAAAGGTATTTTTTGGGGCCGTAGCATCGTCATCTGAAAACCCTTCCACAGATCCAAGCCTTGAGTAATCGACTTGTGGTTTATTTCGCGTCCTAGTCGATTTTCTTGTTGGCATGGTTGGTTGAGTAAAACAAAACTAAAAATAAATAAAATAAAATAAACAATAAAATCTCGGCTGTCTTACAAAGAGTATTTTAGTTTATAATGAAAAAAAAAAAAAAAAAAAGAGCATAATAATAATGATAAATTTTTGTTTTTGCCTGGAGTCGAACTGGTTTGGGACCAAAAGAAGAAAAAAAAGTAGTGATAACTTTTATTGGTTATAACCCTTAGTTAGGAAGTGTTCAGTACCAGCTAAAGAAGTTAACGGCCTACGGGTGAAATTGAACCTAGTGAGAAGGACAAACCCCAGAGCTTCTGAACAATTCCATTTATTTTTTTCGCACCAAACCTTATGGTAAATTCTTTGAGAGGCCAAATAACTATCGTGCGGCCTATAGAGAATCCAAATGCTCTCTATGTCGAGTACAGCCTGATGGTATTATTATACTTGAATGCAGAGTTCTTAAATTCCGTTGATCCAATCATTTCCCAGAGTAGTATAGTTTTGCTACATGTATTCGATATCAAGAAGGCAGAAGCGGCTCTTATCCAAGAATCATTGAAGTCGAATTAGAACTGCGAAAAGCTTACCGATTTTCTATCGAAGCTACCAATCCAGGTGATGATGACATTGACATTATGATCATGTTACTCCGCAAACGACTCTCCGATTCAGAAGTTTGGCTTACTATCTATTTTATGAGCGTTATAGTTATATTCGAATAGCGGGGCCGCAGCAACCTGATCCAAGTTGATTGTAGTTTTTACGTTAAGCCCTAATTAGGGGTTTTTAATCTTCTGTTTTTTCCTCTATTATCAAAGTAATGATTTATTATTATTTTTTGATTATTATATTTTTATGATTACTTATATTTAAATTTAAGATGTTTTAGTATTGTTAGTAGTAATAAAGAGAGAAAATGTTAATTCAGGTAAGATTAATAGTTAAACAAAGAGTGGTACGCATAAGATTAGTAGAATCTCCGATAATCAACACGGAGATTAAGCCGCAATTATTATTAGCGTTGAATATGCGGCGGAGAGAGCTTATTTTTCAGGAGTTCATCTAGATCTCAAAATTTTGTTGAGATATGAGCTAAGTAATGGTTAAGTTTAAAATTGAATGTCGTATTTGACAGCTCATTGCGGACCTTTTCATTAATTTTGATGGTATAATTAGAATCGTCAACGTATCAAAATGACAACTGTTGAAGACCTTGAAGCTGAGCAGAATCTATATAGAAAACCAACTTCTGCAGCCAAACATGCCAACTTTGTCGATTTCTTGCATTATTATAAAACCCATTATAAATTGGGTTGCCAACCTGGCACAATAACCTTGCCAAATTTTATGGACCGCACTGACCCTTTTCTACATTTTCAAGAAAACAATTGGAGAGAATTGGTCAACCATCCTATACAAGTGAAATCAGGTAACGAGAAGTATTCTGATACGCATGCTATCCACAGTTTCCATTTACTGTGCTTAAAGTTGTCAGGATTTAATAAATATAACGGATACACGTGGGAAGAACTGTATTTTGATAGCTATTGCAGAGGGATGATGAAACACATTTTACAAGAGGAATTTTATATTTTAAGCTACACTACTAACGACATTAGTGAGCCAAATTTGACGCAACTAAGATCAGCGTTTTTACAGGATTTGGAAGTGGAAAACTCTTATAAATATGGCATTTTTTCATATTTAAACTGTGCGGAAATATTCAAGTATTATCCCAGCGAAGAACAAAATGTCCAACCAACCGCAGATTTAATAAGTGTCCATGATGTTTCAAATATCGCAAACGAACATGACGAAACTTTAATAGAAGTTCAATATTATATTTCTAAGCTTGTAGCGCTCCGAGAAGATGAAGCGGGAGAACGGGGGATTAGAAAGTTAGAAAAACGATGTTATGATTGTTGGGACTGTTAACCTTTTCAAGCTATTTAATGGAGAGTTTGTGAATAAATATAAATCTTGGAGTTAATATGGACTTAAATAATCGTTAAAATACTGCGTATGTTCCTATAGTAGGTAAAATGTTTCCTTACTGTGAGATAAACTGTATACTATCGAGCCTTGAGTTGATTAATGTAGATTAGTTCCCTCCCGCTATAATAATTAACTACATACGACCGGTACTTCGACGTAAATTGCCTTCTATAAACACAGATACCAATATCAATGCGAATTTTTTATACAATGGGCCAGTAACGACTATTAAACGAGTGTAGAAATAAAAAATAAAAAAACTGTGAGATAGTACTTAAATTTCTATTAAAAAAAAAAAAAAGTCATATTCAACCATTTATAAATCATTCGGATTTGGCACTATTCAAGATAACAATAAAATACCTTATGCACGCGATTCTGTTGTTCTCGTCATTCTCTGCACAGAAGCCTTCTTACTCAAATTGCCATGTTATTTATATAAACTGTGTCGATATATTTATATTACAGTAAATCTAATAGAACTTCGGAAGTTCGCTTTGTAAGGGATTTTGTAATCTGATGATGGGCAACATGGATGCTAAATTCTAGTCACATGGCAACTAAGAATTGAGCCGCATTGCTTTTGAACTTCGCCTTAATGAGTCGATTATTTTTAGAATGCTAGGAATTTGTACCAACTTCCACAGTATTTCAGGGGTACTCAGGCGGCTGCGAATATATATACTTTTGAGCTTTTGACCTAATATCCATCTCCGATCCGACAGCTTTGGCAGTGACCAAAAAGCTTAGGCTTGGTCAACAACTGAAGCAAATCGTTATAGTCGTATGAAGCGCGAACTTTTTTCCGCTCGGTTGATGGCGGTAACTGTGGTCAGAAGGAATCGAAATCCGGCCATAACCACAGCTGAACAAAAATTTCATAAAATATTTCCTAATAAACATAGAACATTTCTTTTTCTTTAGTGAATAAACTCAAGCTTTAAGTTATAAATAGCAGAAAGTGTGAAGATCTACAAAGATGAGATGAGATCAGCATTGTAAAAATATTTCAACAGAAAAAAAAGTCTATAAAATTAGACCCGTAAAACTTAAGAAATAAAAAACTTTTTATTAAAAATTAAATAAATAGAAACAGAAAAATCAAAAACTTTTGGTAAGAAGTGTAATCCATAAGAGAACAAGCTTCAATAATTAATATAAATATGCCCATAAAGGAGACAAGTAATAGTTTGTTTTGCAATCATTTTTAATAAAAATGATCGTCGATAGTTAGTAGAATCATCGCAATGGTTTTTAAAAAACATGGTTATAATAACACATCAACTTAGCCGAAGCTAATTTATCGACTCAAGTGATGAGCAGTGGCAACAGATTCCATGTCACCAAATCTGCTAGTTGGATTGAACATATTCTTAACGCCCTTTACAATAGATTTTTTGAATGATTTTTTGCTAGCGGTGATTGTAGAAGCAGCAGACAAAGCTGGAGAGATGTCAATTGATTGTTGTGGTGCGGACATTGTGATTTATTTAGTATTAATAGTATTTGTAGTAGAGATGAAAGACTTTAGGATTTTGTATTTGTGATGTGGTTATCAAGATTGTTTTGATTGATGGTGGACAACATGAGTTTAGGGAAGATTTCATTCACTTTATATACTTTTTTTTTTTTTTTATTTTTTTTATTCTTGTAGTTTCCTCAATTGCTGCCATTTGAACACGATGTTTAGCTTCAGAACGAAAATAGAAAGGTGTGTTTTCTTTCTTTTTTTTTCCTTTTTTCTTCAGCCTTCTGCGTATGTTTGTAACTGAAACAGTATTTAATTTTAAGACTTAACATTTATTTACAACATAAATAAACTTGCCACTTATTGTTTGTATTGTTATACCTCTAATGGCATTATAAAAATATTCTTCCTAGCATCTGTATAATAAAACGCTGTGGCTAAGTTGCTTTTTTTTTTTTTTTTTAATCAAGGAATATTTTTCCTTACAAGTCGTGTGGAACCTTCCTTTTAGGGTAATAGGTGAGGCTGTTTAAATTTAGCTTGAAATATTTTCATTATTTTTTCAAAACTGAAAAGTTAAAGTTTTCCGCTAACATCAATTAACAGCGCGCCGTGCCGGTCGCTCTTGACTTTAGGGGTCACAAAAAACATCAACATGAAAGTTGAAAATTTTTTTACCCGTTGATATCCAAGGTTTGCATTTATGGTCCGTGTAGTTTAAACTTCTCTAAATTCTCGCATGAAACAATAACCCTTTACTTAGCTAATATTTTGGATTAAAATAATTAATCCGATGCTTCTACGCACACGTAAAATTAAAATTGACTGATGGATGCTTTGCTATTTTTGTCTTTATTATTATTATTAATATTATTTGCAATTACTACTATATATGTCAAGTGGTTGACAGAGAAATATCGCCACTAGTGATGGTACCTCGTCTATCGTCTCCTAGCTAACCCAGTGAAAATATGTGTTGATCTCGCCACTTCACATAACATCCCTAGGCTGCGAGTCATCATCATTCGCAACTATGGTTTCAGGTGTGTACACATCACTCTGATGAAGCCTTGCGCACAGGCTCAAAATTCAAAAACGAGCATAAGCTAGCTTACATCATGATTAAGGATATGAAAATGAATTTGAGCTATCTTACATAGTCCAACAAGCTTCGGTTGTTGGAATTGGGGGGGGGGGGGGGGTGTGAATCTTTGTTTTTTCAACAGTCTAATTCCTAAACATAAAAAAAACAAAAAACTTTTGACTTGAATCGGCTTCTGTATACGATTACATAAATAAACATTTCCATCAAATTATCGATTGAGATTCAAACATCCACCACTTCCAGCATTGCATTTATTGTAGGCGTTATTATTATTGGTTATATATATTCTGGCTAATTATTAGTAGTCAATAGTAAGGCAAAAATACACTAAAGGAATTATCGATGCACATCCTGTTATTTCTACATGCCTGCCGAATGTATGGATCTAGAATGGTGCAACGTTGCGTGAGGTGGGTAACCTTAATTAAGGTAAGCAAAGCTTAAGCTTGAGTAAAGGACCAAAATTTTTTAAAAGCGGCATGGTGGATTCTCGTATTTCATTAAATAATAGTTTACACCATCCATCGCAGTTAATGGACATGCAATAACATTACCTGATGCGGCCATTACAGAACCATCGATCGAAATATCCTATGTCGATCACCCGGCTCATAATGAAAAGTAATTATGTTAATAATGTCCTTCTTTTAAGTTGGTTATTCTGAAAAAGCTCGATAGAAAGCTGTACTTGTAATATTGCCATTGCGGATCGAAATTTATGTGAAGTTCAATGCTGATTTACGGAGTTTGAATACATTCCTCGCAAATTGTCTATCCGAATAAGGGTTCAACCTCTATGCTTTCATGGAGAAGAATAGGCGGCCTGGATTCCCCTTTTAAAGAGTATACTAACCCTTATATTGTACTAAAAACTATGTAAACATGTGCACTACCGATTCCAGAAATATACAAGCTCATTTCAAGGTACTTTGGATTTCTGCTACTGGCGTCGTGGCGTTTCAACATGTGCTACAGGGCTCAGACGACTGGTAAGATTTTTGAGACATACATGTAACCAGCAGTACAAATACGAGTAGTTCGGTTAAGGCAGGCACAGTTGAGGCCCGAAAATTTTTCACGTCCGGATTTGTTCTGTAGAAAATCACGGATATCCTCGGTATTTGATGGGAAAATGTCAGCCTTTACACCCGGCGGGACTGCGTCGGCCTTGTAATAATTTTACGCCTGGGAGGATTTTCCAGAATTTTTTTGAGTCGCTGCCTATAGGCCATCTTTATTTTACGGTATAACATATATAATAGACGCAATATGCCTATAGTCAGATCAAAGTCATGTGATTATACTCAGATGATCAGTTCAAGATATCAGATATAGAATATTCTGTATAATATTTGTATACTGCTTCCTCATTTTAAATTTTAACTGTTTAGCGATTCAACTATTGATAATAAATTCCCTAGTATACAACTACTTTAGCTATATTCATTCTAGCTATTCTTGTGCCATATCAATCCCAGCCATCCTTGCCGAGTGTCGATTATTATTACTAGGGGTTCCGCAAAGGTATTGTTACATTTACATGTGTAATAAGTGACCATAAAACGTAAAAAATTATTTACTCAGTTCAGGGGGCAAGAAAAAACAAAAACGATAAATCTGAACAGCTTGGATTATTACACTTGATTGAAACCCATGTATATGTTAGCCTCGAGTTTATACAATTCCTGAGTATAAAAAAAAACAAAAAAATTTCCATGGATATAAATAGATCTATTGCGCGGTCTAATCTCGACCATCACAAACATACCATATTCAAATTTAATTTTAATGAAAGCAACAAGTGCGCACATTTCGACGTTAACAAGAGGCAGGCAAATGCACAGCTGAGTATGGTCCAATTTATTATGGAAGTGAGACCTTGTCATCCATCCCCTTGTAAATAATTACATAGGAAGTTTTATTAACTTCGAAAAATAATTAGTTTGCACGGAGCTGTTGATAATATGATGCATGTTCCCGGTTTATAGGTCAATAAGCTTAACTTAAGAAGATGCACTATCCTTAATACTTTATATAAGTATATGTAAGCGGTCTCGAGTTCCGCAAGGAGCCATGATGTTATACTATGCCATGTTATAACCTTACCGGTTTGCCTTGTATTTTTTTATGAAGAAACAAATTTCAATAATTGTTTAATTTTTTTTTTTTTTCCTTTTGTCTCTAATGAAACTATTCAGATTTTTTCAATCATGTTATTTTTTATTTTTTTTTTTTTTTAATCTAATAACAACCATATCGCGATGTGTATATAATTTAATTGCGCTGCCACTGCAGTATACGTATACACCTCCAATATGCCTTCAAGGTTCGATAGGCCTTATTTATATTACATCATTATTTACATAGAGTAGGCTTATGTGGACATTGTAGTCCATAATAACTAATACAATCTGTATCCGTAGTACCTTTTTGCTAGCTCATTTGATGAAAATTGAGGATCAATATTTCAAAGCAAGCATACTATGAAATTCTCCTAATATTTTTTGTTGTTCATGCGAGCTGGAATAAGTTCTGGACCTACCAAATCAGGATTAAAATGCCAACGAAATATAGTCAATTCGGGACATCTAATTGTCCCCTTATTGACAGAACGAATTGTTTCCCTTTCGACAAGAAACCCTTTATCGTGTTTAATGATCTTATATGACAATGCCATATAATTGTACGTACCTAAAATCTCGGAATAACGTACATACAGCGCTTAAAGAGTTTTTGGTCTAAACGGCACAGATCATAATAAGTACCTTCTTTTTGTGCATTTATTGATTGCTTATCAGTTAGAATGTTCGAAACAGCACATCACGTGGAACAGCCGCACAGCACCTTAAACAGAAGCTTTGCAGGGATCAATTGAGGAGATCTAGGCTATCTTCTCAAACTTAATCGTGAGCGGCTTATACTGTATACGTGTGATGTTACCCTATGCCTGGATCCATTATATATATATATATATATATATATGTATTTACTGACATATGTTCTTAGCTTTTCTGCATAAGGTTACTCGCCAGTTTTACCTACAGATTTTAATAAATGATCCGAACACATTAAATATCCAGGATTAAGAGCATTCATGTTGGGAGTGGCAGCCCTGTTTTAGGTGGCAGGTTTTCAATTTTACAGCGCACGAGTTGAGTTCATGCACTAACAAAATAACACTGCTCCGCTCTCCGATTCCATCATTTCTCCCCCCACTGTTTTTTTTTTTTACCCGACAACATTGAGTCTGCATCTTCTATATATCACGAACAATTGGACTTTGGCCTTGGCTAAAATCTACTGTATAATATTTAAAAACCTGCCAAGTGCCTATTGTTACCCACTATTTGTTTTATACTACTCTATATACCAGCAGATATATTCGCCGTTGTATTAATACAAAATGACTGACAATGATACGATTGGTGAGCCGGAAGAGCTGCTTGGTGGAAACCATAACACGGTAAATAATCTTAATGCATCAGATGGAGCAATTAGTGTGGAGGCGAACGATAAATTGAGCGGAGACGATGTAGATGTAGATCAAACTGTAACAGAAGAGCTAGAGAATGATACAAGATCAATAGAAACATCGCTGCCTCAATTTTATAAACCAAAAGATGCCAACGATGATGATCGTATCGAAAAAGTGATAGATGAGGTGCCGAAAACACCAACGAAGAATCCTATAATAACTGTTGGTTCAGATAATACATCAATATCAAACTTCAACGCAGGTACAGATGATGATGAAAGTTTACCATCAAGTCAGCATTCAAGACAAAATTCACCACAATTGGCAGGTTTATCACCTTCACCGGCAGGGATTGGAACTCCATCTTCATTGAGGTCTCCGAGTGGCGTTAGGTCGCTGGATGAAAGATTCAGATCTAGGCTGAATTCCCCACATGGTAATGGAAGTAGGTCGCCTACCGGGACAAAATTAACACATCATTTACGAAATGCATCACAATTATCAAATAATATAGATGAATTGACTGATACGATCACAAACTCGCCGTGGGAACCGTTCAGGTGGACAAAGTTAAGGAAGTTATCTAATCAATTGTATTCCGACAGCGCAGTCAGTAAATATGGTAACCCAACGTGTGTGTTACCGTCAGCGATGATATCCGTTGGTACCTCAAGAGGGTATGTATTGGTATTCGATTATCATCAAGAATTAAAACATGTAATTGGGCTGAAAGGGAATTCGAGTGATTACGGTCAAGTTACTGCTCTTGTGGCTTCGGCAGATCAAACATACCTAGCAGTGGGGTATAGCCGCGGACATATCACCACCTGGGACCTAAATAAGCCTACGCACCCTAATCTACATATTCCTCCAATAGCTAATGATTTCGTTGGTAATCCAAGTAAGGATGGTCATTTGCAAGGCTCGGCAGTGTTACATTTAAGCTTTACAAACAAAAGACACAGTGCATTGATATCGGGTGATGTAAGGGGTACAGTTTTTTCGCACAATGCTGTTAGATCATTTATGGGTAGAATTGTTAAAACAAAGAAAATATTGGGTAGATATCCTCAGAATGCATCTTCGAATAAACGCAAGCCAGCGTCAATCTTAGCATGTGCCGGTGCTCCTCTGGGTTCAGCGATCCAGCCATTGGATGATTTGGGGTTAGTAGCCGTGATGACTCCGTATATGTTGGCGATAATATCGACGATTCCTCAACCACAGACTGAATATAAAGTTTCCAAGTATAAGGACGCAAGTTTAGCAATGGGGCTGAGTGCTTGCTTGGCTTGGTTTCCTGCATTAAAAGGTGGTAATAACGTACCGAAATTAGCATATTGTTGGTCAAATGTTTTGACAGTTATGGAAGTTCATTCTTTGAAAAATTATGCCACAGAGTCGGTCAATTTACGGTTTGAATCAGAGAAAAGATATGTAGGTGACGAAGCAATTGTAACTGTTCATTGGATCAACAAACAAGTAAGTGAAAAAAAAAAAAAAAAAAAAAAAAGTACTGACAATTATAGATTATTGGATTAGTGACTATCACTCAGCGATTATTAATTATCAATGAAAACACGATGCAAGTTTGTGAGCAGATTGATTTAATCAACAAACATTTAATGCACCATGATTATTTCTCTAAAGTTCTGAATAATATTGTGGTACAACAACAAGATGAACAGCAACCAACTGTGGTAGCTGATGGGTACTTCAACACAGTTAGGACGTTTAAGGGTCGATTGTTTTTAGTTGGAAAGTACGAGTTTGTTGTTGGTACACTATCCAATTGGGCTGATCGACTGTTAGATATTATGGATTCAGGTGACTATGTTAAAGCTGTTCAGCTGGCAACAAGTTATTATGTTGGACAAGAAGATATGATCACAATTGGATTACCATCTAACGATCATGAGCGTCATGAAATTGTTAGCAAGAATCTTACAGAAATGGTCTTTGCTTCATTAAAATATTTATTCAATGGGACAAATGACCTGGATAAAGAAGTGTTGAAAGAGTTGACAGATTCATCATTAGTAGCTATCATCTCGATGGATCTAGTAGAACCAATGCTTGGAGACATATTTGAATATTACGAGAATAATGGGTGTCAAAAACTATTTTTTCAGTGTCTAACTGCTTATATCTATGAGGGTGATGTTACCATCTTGCCCCCGAACGTTTTTAAAAGTTTAGTGCTAACTTTTGCGCATGATGATGAGTTATCAGATCAATTGGAGAGTCTGATTTGTAGTCTGAACACTAAAACTTTGGATTTGGATTTGACTCTTTCATTGTGTAAACAGTATAATTTACATGATACTGAGGTTTATATCTGGAACCATGCGCTAGGAGACTTTATATATCCACTGGAACAGTATGTTGACTTAATTGAAAAAAGCTATGCAGCTGAACTCACTGAACGAGAATCTTTACGACAGCAGTGTGATGATGTTTACCCTTATTTATCTTATATTTTGACTGGAAGAGTGTATCCAACTGGTAGCTTTATAAACGATCCAGCTGTTGCATTCAAGGCAAAATCTCATATTTATTACTATCTATTTTCGGGTACCTTTTCGAATGGCAGTGATCCATACCCTCATTTAAGCACCATCTTAGCCTTTGACAGTTCTGCATTTTTTGCAGCATTGAACGAAGCATTTGAAGATTCTTATTTGAATGATAAAGAAGAAGGCGATTTACCTTCTAATCTAGATGATTCGGATAAGATTGCTTTTGGTAGGTCGATGAATCGACAGTTTATCATAAATGCTCTATTAGATGTATTCAATTCCAACGAAGTACAGGCTGCTGATCGAGTTTTTTTGAATATTTTCATTGCTCGAAATTATCCAAAGTATTCACAATTTTTAATGTTAACCGGTAATGTTTTGTCAAGGATTTTAGAAGAGCTATGCTATAATGATGACGTACTATTGACTGAAGAATGTGAACTAGCGATTGAGTCATTACTATCCAATTACAAACCACCTGATTTGGATAGGCTGATTAGTATATTGCATGAAGTTGGTTTGTATAGGGTTTTACAGTTTGTTTTTAGAAATGAGCGACGATATACAAAGCTGTTAGAAGTCACTTTTAAATTATATAATGATGAAACATCGACATTAAATGACTACAGATTGTTGGATGTTCTGTCTGAGTGTTGGCGAAAGGTAACAACCTACAAAGAACGTGTGTCAATTGAAAATCAAGTTATAGAAAACTTTGAATCTTTAGTGTCAATTGACAGCGAAAGATTTGTTATGATTAATTCACAATATAGTCCTCAATTGCATGAACAAGTTTTTCAACTAGAGGATAGGCCAGACTTGCAATATTTCTATTTCAAAAAGCTGTTTGATATGGTGAAAAATAAGGGCACTACAAAATTACCTAGTTTAGAAGCACGTCATTTATTTGTTTCGTTGTTAGTAAAAAGAGGTGAAACTGAGTTGCTCAAAAGTTTGTTATCCTCGGTATTAATCCATGTTGAAGATGTTGATTTGCCTAGTATTGTTGACGACGTAATTGAAACAAAGTCAATTGATATTTTAGCAATATTGTTGGTACGACGAGAACGACATTCGGAAGCTTTGATCTATGTTGTTGATCATTTGATCTCCTTGGATGAAGTTTATGACTCCAAGTTGGAAGAAAAAGATATTTGTGAATTAGAAAGTGAGTTATCGAGATATGTTTATATTGCAATGGATATCTGTAAATCTGCAGAAGATCGAGTGGAAAAAACTGAAGATGAAGGTAAGCAATCTTCAGAAGTTGAGAGTTTAGGCGAACAGGTCTGGGCTAGGTTAATTGATACGTTGGTTGACATGGCGAGAACCAAGCATGATTCTGACTCTGGCAGACATGGAGAATTCAGACGCCATTTGCTACAACAAGCTTTGTATGCATTGTTACAAGATACAGGAAGGTATACAAACAATGTTCAACACAATGCTACAATCATTCGGATCTTCAAATCAGTTATCAGCCCGCAAGCTGAAAAGTCCCGTACTTTGGGCTCAGTTCGGCCAATTCTGAATGATTTGTTTGCTACATATAGATATCAGCACACAATGTTATCAGTGGCACGTAAACTATTGGATAACGAAACTTATGAATCTTTGTTGGAGCTGGTTTCTGCCCGAGTTCAAGGTTGGAAAGTTTCGAAATCTGGAGAATGTGAAGGATGCGGCCATAGAATTATTGGAGTTGGTGTTGATGCAGAGTGGTTATACGACAAATGGCAGGCATGGCATAAAAAACGACAGTCTTTCGATGCTTTCAGGCCAAATCCATTGAGAAGAATGTCCAACAAGGCCAAAGGGAAACGACCAATTACAGAAGAACTGCAAGTAGAAATGGAGCAGAATGGTGACGTCAACATGTTAGTAGTATTTAAATGTGGCCATTCCTATCATTTAGGATGTTTAAAAAACTTGGGTGGTAATGAAACTAGTGTTTTAGAATGCATTGTTTGTCAATAGTTCTTTATATAAGTAATTTATTTCAAGGCCTTTTCTAAATCTGCAATCAAATCATCTGCATCCTCGCATCCAATTGATAATCGCAGCAACTTATCTGATACACGTTGGTCGCTCATTAATCTCCATTCTATCAAACTTTCAACTCCGCCTAATGAAGTAGCATGGTGAAACAACGAAAGCTTTGACGGTAATGTTTTTGCACTTTCTCTATCAACAGTTTCAATGGCAAAAACAGGGCCGCCACCAACTGGCATTTGAGTAGTCAACCATGATTCACTTTGTAAGCTACAATGATAAACTTTATCCAATTTTGAAAGGTTTGATCTATTATCATTCAAAAATTTGACAACTTTAGACGCGTTACTCATCTGAGTTTTGATTCGCATATCAAAGGTTCTTAAAGACCGTAATAGTAACCAAGCCTCCATACTTCCAGTGATACTACCAATCAGCAGTCGATCTTCTAACAACCTTTGTTTAACAGCAGGATCTTGAGTCACCAAGACACCAGCTAGCAAATCACTATGTCCCCCCAAGAACTTGGTGGCAGAGTGCATGACCATGTCAGCGCCAAATTCGAATGGATGTTGTGCTGGTGGCGGCGCGAACGTTGAGTCAACTAGTAAAAATGCATCATTATCATGAGCCAATTTAGCATAATATGAAATATCATAGGCTGTACCATAAGGGTTGATTGGAGTCTCTAGATGAATCACATCACCTTTATTGATTTTAGAGGCAATGCCGCCATCCAGTGGGTACTTTTTTACACCATAGTTTCGTTCCAAAATATGCAGGATCCCCACACAACCATGGTAAACATCACCAGTAAAAACTTGCTTTGGATTGTAATACAGCATTGCAGCATGGAAAGCACTAAGCCCCGATCCAAATAAAACACAATTACCGTTTAAAATCTTCCCTAAAACTTCTTCTACTCGCTTCACAATAGGAGTACCGAGTCGAGAATAGTATGGGGTAGTACCATCGCTGACCTTGTCATCATTCTCCCTACATATCAAATCTTCTGGGTTTTTCTCATACCGAAATGTAGTAGTCATGCTAATTGGAGGTACCACATCGTTTTCTCTAGCCCATAGGTCATCAGCATGAATAGCCTGGGATGCAACCTTTTGATCCGTCATTTTAAGTACTAGTTTGAATTAAAAGTTATAATGAAGGAAGTTTAATAATTTGTTGTGTTGAGTCACCATGCATTGACCGGTTAACTCTATTGCGCGGTTATTGCTGCAATTGCGTGATCTTCACGCATACAGGAAGCTTTTCCCTTTCAGCTATAATTTGGTACCAGAATTGGGTTTTTGTAACGCTAGCTGTGACATGATAGCAGCTCCGACGTCCGATCCATATAGAATCTTTGGTCAAAAAATCATGATAAATGTTGTCTCCTTCGCATACTCCCTACATATGATACCCCAGATATATAGCTATAGTGGCCCCCTCGCGGTGCTCGGCGGGGCTATCGGCCCTACCGAACTGAGTGCTGGGGGGTATACGCAGTAGACAAGATAAATGTTGATTTGTGGGCCAGATTTATTGCTTTACTGCTTTCTATCTATTTCGCCTGACCATATGCAGGTAAAGGTCTTTCCCAACGTCACACGACTGCGCGTTAACGATAGTACGGCTGAAATTCACAAGCACCCCATAAAAAAAAAAAAAATAAAAAAAAAGCCGATCAAGTGCATCATTTGCCCATCCAACGACAGTCCGGCTATAAATATCATCGGCACCAAAGAATTTCCAATCAGTATTGAGATGATGTTTAAAATATAGGCTCTATAGAGTTTTGACAGAATTGACAAGCTATTTTAACTGCTTAGAGACATTTATTGCGATATATTTTTAATGGACTATTTAATTGTAATTCAATTAATATGCCTCAGTTTAATGGTCGATTAAAAAAGTTTGTCAAATAATATCAATTACTGGATATATAGGTTGTATATGTATGGTATACCACATGTCTATTCTGGAATCACTCGAGTAATACATTCACGCGTTAAATTTGTAAAATATTAAAAACAATTCGAAAAAATGACAAATGACAAATGATCTAATTTGGAACCTGATCAAAAGTCATTATGATATGGTATCTATCTCCAATATATATTTATTGTTTGTTATCTATTAACTAATTAACTTGCAACATTTAACACTTAACGATGTGTAATTTTAACATAATCTAGTATGTATTTTTATATGTGCTATAATATAGGCGATCGTTTTTATTTATTATTTTTGTTGTTAGAATCCTACATTCCCCGTTTAATTTAGATATGCTTAATTGTTGCCATAAAATGGCACCGCCATGAGACACCTATGCGGCTCATTTACTCTTCACAATTAGAATGGCGAGTGGCGTTAAAACATTTAAAAAAAAAAACAAAAAAAAACCAATTTTGCCAAACTTTGATTCTATTATAAATTAGCTACATTTTATTATCACGAGATATAAAGTACCAGTTGATTTCTGTATCCCATAAATTTTACCTTAAAAGCAAATCAACTTTCATTAGCAATTAGTAAATGTCTATTTTCAGTAGTTAGGATGAACCATTCGTTTCAACTTCCTACGGAATTGCCAAAGTTTTGTCACCATTTTATTCCTTTTAACTCTAGGTGGGCTTCTTTTTGCAGTTAAAGACATTGAAGATAGTATACCTTTAATTTTATCTGGATCATATTCACTAACCGCAGTGCCGGTGCTACTCCACCAGCCGTCTGGAGAATAAGATGGTAGACTGAAATTCTTGATTTTTGACAATTTCAATGGCAAAGACCCCCTTTCTACAACCGTGGTTGAATTTGATGAAGCACCCGATAAACCATGTCTCAAAGGTGGCGTTGATTTAAAGCTTGAAGTGTCATAATCAGAACGTTCACTATGATGTTTGGAAAGTACCACTTTAACTTTTGACCATATCCTAGCTCTTCTTTCTGTTTTATATAAATGATTTCTAAACTTCTCTTGTAGTCTTATAAAACTGCTTGTTTTGCTGGCTATTGAGTCGTTGTAATTGTCCGGTCTTAAATGTATAGGACTTGTCATGGCTAAGCTGCTATCTTCTTGTAGAACATTTCGTCGCATTGGATCCTTGTTCTGTTCGTGTTTATTTCTTGGTCGTAGATGGTTAAAATCAGGTTCTACATCCCAAACCTCTGTCACTTTTCTTTTGATATTTTCATCCCATGTGTTGCCATTAGGAAGCGGATATTCGCCTGATTTCAACGTCTGGTAACCTCGTGGCCAGACAGAAGGTGCTTCAAGAAACCAAGGCATACTCTCACTATAATTAATGTGATTACTTAATACTGCTGTTAAGTAAGTTCCTATAGTGAAGTTTCAAATATGCACTAGATATAAATCAATACTTCATTCAAAAGCGATGAACACTTCAAACGTTCGTGGCGCCTAGGACTGAAGAGTATATAGCGTCCCTAGAAAAAAAACTTTGAATTCGTGAAAATGCTTATGGTGAATGAACCTTTTCCCTCCTTCTCAATATGCAAATATTAATAGATGATTCTTATATGCAGCCAGAGTTGTAAAGTTTATATATTGTAGCGCTCACGAGGACAAGTCTAGGATGACTATTTATTTCATACACCGCAGTAACAACTACAAACCTTAGATAAGATGGTGGACAGCCGCACGGGCAGTGAACCATAGATAAGTAAACAAACCAGGATAAAAGCTTGTTAACTCATATAATCACTATTCCGGGACGGCAAATTCCCCCCCCCCCCCCTCTCTCCTTCCTTTTCGTCTTAATAAATACAATAATTTATGTAATGCGTTGGGACCAATTAGGCGCTATGTAATTTCAGCATAGGCTAATGCGTCAAAATTGACTAGAGCCAAGGTGCACTAGTTGCTGCCCCATCTCATCGTAAAAAAAAAACATCGAACTCCGACCTTTTTCTCTATTTTCCCTTCATTTCTATCCAAATTTTATTATTATTAAATTTTTTTTTTGACCCACTTCTCGTTATTCATATACAGAGTTCAATTAATCAATTTATTAAAAACTATCAATGTCAAAACAATACGCCAACGAATTCTTATCATTTGTGAATGCATCACCGTCACCATACCATGCGGTCCAAACAACCAAAAAAATGTTGACCACCGCAGGATTCAAAGAAATTAGTGAACGTGATTCATGGGAATCCAAAGTTCAAAGAGGTGGGAAATACTTTTTAACGCGAAATGGTTCTTCAATAATTGCATTTGGTGTGGGTAATAAATGGGCACCAGGTAATGGTATCTCAATTGTCGGTGCTCATACTGATAGTCCAACTTTCCGAGTGAAACCAATCAGTAAAAAAATTACTCATGGTTATAATCAAGTAGGCGTTGAAACTTATGGTGGAGGATTATGGCATACTTGGTTTGATAGAGATTTATCAGTTGCTGGTCGGGTTTTTATCAAAAAAGGCAATACCTTCGTTCCAAAATTGATTAAAGTCAATAAACCAATTTTAAGAATTCCGACATTAGCCATTCATTTAGATCGTGATGTCAATACCAAGCTAGAAATCAACAAGGAAAAACACTTGCATCCAATTTCAGGGTTGATTGAAAAAGAGTTGAATAAAAAGGAAGAGACAGAAGAAAAAACTTCTGGTGATTTCAATTCTCTTGGTGCAATTGACACCCGACATGAAAACGAATTTCTAGGGCTGGTTGCTAAAGAAGCCGGCTGTGATGTCAATGAAATAGAAGATTTTGAACTTGTGTTATATGATACACAAGCCTCAGTGTTGGGTGGTATTAAGGATGAATTTATTTTCTCGCCAAGGCTCGATAATCTGTGTTCATCTTACTCATGCGTACAAGGTTTAATTGAATCTTTGAATGGAGAAACAGCCTTGGAAAATGAAGAAGGTATTAGAATGATCTCATTGTTCGATCACGAAGAAATTGGGTCTGCTTCTGCCCAAGGTGCTGACTCTAACTTATTGTTAGCTGTTATGACCAGATTAGCGTCGTTAACAATCGAAGGGGCTTCAGCCCCAACTTTATCCAGCCCATATGAAACTTTCACTAAATCGTTTTTAGTTTCAGCCGACATGGCACATGCAATCCACCCAAATTATGACGAAAAACATGAAAAGAACCATCAACCAAAGATGAACAATGGACCAGTTGTCAAGATCAATGCCAACCAACGATATGCAACCAATTCTCCAGGCATTTTGGTTATCAAGAACTCTGCTGATATCGCTAAAGTCCCGTTGCAATTATTTGTTGTCAGCAATTCTAGTCCATGTGGCTCTACTATCGGCCCAATCCTTGCATCCAAGTTGGGTGTAAGAACATTGGATATTGGTAATCCTCAACTATCTATGCACTCAGTTCGAGAAACCTGTGGCTCAGATGATGTTGAATACTCCACCAAGTTATTTAAAGAATTTTTCAACCACTACACTTCATTAGAAAAACAAATTTTTGTTGATAATGTTTAATTATTTTATATGTATTTTTAGCAATTATATCTCTATTTGTATTCATTTTGTTCTTCAATTCTTTCTCTAAATGCTTTTAGAATTGAATCTGGAATTGGTGCTTTCTTTCCTCCAGCTGAATAATCGACGGTGACGATTGTTTCATCGATTCTTGCTGCAACTTTCTTAGCGGTGTGACTAACCACTACACCTTTCAAAATAAATCTATCTGGCGCTGTTCCTTCAATTGGGGCTAATTTATGAAGCACAGTGAAAGTGTCTGGGACGGTAATTGGATATCTCCAGGCTAGGTTTACTGAACGAATAATTGGACCGACTGATTTGGTTGTCATGAAATCTTCGAACCCTCGATTTGGTTTTTGTTCAATAAATCTATTAAACATATTGACTCTTGCTTCCTCAAACCATTTCAAATACCTGACATTATTAACGTGTTGAAACGAATCCAAATCACCCCATGCAACTGGCCTTGCCAAAATACCAGCATTAGATACAATGTAACCACCACCTTCAGTGTCGTTCAATAACTTCTGAATCCATTTTGTATCCTCAAGATCTTGTGCAGCTTTCTTTGAAATCACCTCGCTGGCTGTGGCGATTTTACGAACAAATAATGAGCCTTGACGACCTAAACCTAATCCAGTATTGAACCTTGTAATAAACATAGCTTTGTATTTGTTAACAAATGGTTTTTTGTGGAAAAAAAAGATTATGAGTTTCGGGGATTCAAATATATAAAAATGGGGTAACAGGATCTTTAGTCGGTGCAAGCTCGGTAGGATAAATTACCCTAATTCCGCACTGGCCCTGTCCCTTGAGCGGGGCCCTGCCCTGTTCGCTGGATCGATTCAAATATGTCCCTCTCGGAGTTCTGAGCCGCGCGTTGATATTTTATATATTATCCAGGATCGATAAACTAGTCTGTCTCTTTTTAGCGCTTTGTCTAAGCGCGTTGTATGGCGTTTTACAACATCCCAAATGTTTCACATGTAGGTTTATCAAAACAAACGCCCAACTCTATAACGAATTTTTGTTTATTTAGTTTATTTTATTTTCTATTTTATTTTATTTTATTTTTTTATTACAAAAACCACAAGACTGTGCTTTATCATTTATTATAAAAACAAATTGCACGATTTACAATGGTTAGCACCATACGACTGACACCATTGTATGCTTTTGTAGCAGGTATAGCTCAAGTTGTATTTGCGGAAGATGAATGTGTAAGTATTATGGATTTTTTCAACTATTTTAAACTAACAAATTGAAACCGTTGCTTTTAGGATCCAACGGCGCTTAGAAAATGTTTGGCAAAAGTACAGCAAGCTTATTCATTGTGTGAACCTACTGACCCCAACTGTCAATGTGTTGCAGTTCGAGATGCTAGTGATGAATGCTTAGCTACCTGCCCAGATAACGTACGTTTCAACAAACTCTTAAGAGTAGTTATCAGCTAACATTCATATAGGAAGACTTTGTTTATTTAGCTAATTATGGGCAAACCCAGTGTGACGCTATCACGGCTGCCACTGGGTTTGAGTCTATTCGATTCATGGGCGATACTGATTTTCAACACCAAGATGACGTACAGCCTCCCTTCCCAGACACTGAAGTTGAGTTTGATGTTGAAAATTATAACGTTGGCTTAATGTCTAATGATCAGGACCACAACCAGATAGATAAAAGTCAAGAATATTTGGGCCGGGTTATTGGTGATAGCAACAACGGTAATTTTCATAATAATCCCGCTAATGGACCAGATCAGGCGATCCCAGAGCAAATTACTGATACTTTGGGCCTTCCTGTTGATAATTTTGAACGGCTTATTCCAAGGCCCATTGAAGCCGACCCGTATGTTGTTTATGAAGGGGGCTTATTCAAAGATAAAGAAGATGAGATATTTGGTGGCTGGTTTGGTGATGAGGATGATAGTGACGACGATGCTGGCGATGGCATGATGGGCGGTGATTTCTTTGATGGTCTCAATGACATATTTGATGATGGTAGTGATGATGGTATGGAAGATAAATTTAGGTCCAAATTTGGAGGAGGTGATGATTATAGCGACGGTGGCGACGCTGATATGGGATTTGACTTTGAAGAAGACCACTTTCAACCACGAACACCCGGAGTCACTGAAGATGATATTCACCATGAATTGGATTATGAAACGCCATATGACTCACCGGAATACTTTGAGCCAGACCCTTTACCGCCGCCTCCTCCGATACCTCGACCGAAACCAACCCAAAGAAGAAGGATTAATCGTAATAGACGGCCTACTCGAAAATTACCCCAACAACCATACCCGTCAGATATTTACGATCCAGAACCATACCACCCAAGCGAACGATTTGCGCCGCCGCCAGCTCCATTGTATCCATCACCAAATGAAAGATTGAGCGACCACCCTTTAAGAGATTATTATGAGGATGAAAATGGGAGATTTTTACCACCATGGGAGAAACCTTTTGACATGATCAATGGCGAAGATGGTGATGAAGATGAAAATGAAGGTGATACATACGAAGTCAGTGACCCTAATGATTATTTTGATGACGATGATTCTAGATCGAATGAAATTCATGATAGTTCACCCATCGAACATGAAGAAGGAGAAGAAGATTATTCAGACAATGAAGTTGAAGAAGGCGAAGTAAATCCTGATGGTGATGGTGATGGTGATGGTGATGGTGATGATGATGAAGAAGAAGAGGAGGAGGAGGATGAATACGAAGAACGACAGAGATCATTTATAGATAGATTCAAGGCCAAATTAGGTTTAATTGATATTCATCCACAAAGTAATGAGGATGAATTTAATAATAGAGGAGAATTAATAACAAATGGGCCCTCGAATGATGATAAAAATACAGATAATGATATTGCTACTAATGAATTCAATAACAGAGATGGCCCAAATCGTATCTATATTTATACTCATGAAACGGTACATGAAAATGATAATCACTTGCATGAAAATACCCATAATGAAAATACCCGCAACGATAACTTAAATGAAAAAGATAGAGACTATCAAGGTTTATCCGAAGAAACCGATGAGACCGATGAAAGGCCTTTAACACCAGACGAGAAATACCAAAAAGAAAAAGAAGAATATGAATTAAAAAAGATGAAGGAAAAGCTGAAAGAAATTCGAAGCAAAGAATACATGGAAAAAGAACAAAATAACCAAGGTAAAAAACCATGGACTGAGGAATCAAAGAAAGGAAAAGAAAATAACCCTGATGATGATAATACCAAAGAAACTGAGACGGAAGAAGCCACTGCTACTGAATCAGCTAGCGAGTCAGCTGCTGGCTCAATCTTTAATTTCAAAACGTATTTATATTTCTTATTACCAACAGCTACAATTATGGCATATTTTGACGCACCACCCTTTATTTGGTTTTTCTTTAGTATTTCTACAGCCATGGTGGCTCGGTATTCATGAATTATTACTAGCCTAAGTTAAAATAAATAAGTTTTTATGATTATTTACTTACTCATCCATAGATTGCAAAGTTCTTATAATCCCGGTTTCCAAATCAACTTGAGGCTCATATCCTAAAATGGTTTTGGCCTTTGTGATATTGTAATAACGAGTGGCACAAGCAGTTTTAACTCTAAAAGCAGTAAAAGTAGGCTCTTTTCCGATCAATGCACAAGCCCATTGAGAAAGATACCCTAACACTACACCAACATTTTTTGGAATTTTAATTTTACCAGAATTTAACAATCCGTCATATTTCCAAACCATTCTTCCAATAGACCAGAAATAGATCGGACTGTCGTTAGTAACCAAAAAGGCTTCGCCTGATACTTTTTCTACTGAATCAGAGTCCAAAATCTTTTGTGCTGCCAAAACATGGGCATACGCAACATTACCAACATAAGTGATATCAAATAGATTTAAGTTATCCCCCAACTGAACTCTGTGTTGATTTCTTTGACCTACTAATCTCAATGCAGGGATCATTTGTCGATCACCAGGACCGAAAATCCCAGCAGGTCGAACAGCGGTAGCTTTAAATGTATCAGTAGAACTATCTAATACCATAACTTCTGCTTCAGCCTTGGTTTTATTATAGGCATCCATGGCCGTTTTTGGGAACGGAGTTTTTTCATCTGCATTATGTAAATCGTCACCATTAAAAACAACTCCTGCTGATGAAGTATAAACCAATGCTTTGACATTCTGTTTTTTGGCACAATGGATCAAGTTCTTGGTGCCTTCAACATTAACTTTATAATAAATTTGAGGACCCATACCATGAACCGGTGATGCTGAATGAACAATTACGTCTGGTTGGCATTCTTTAATCGCCTTTGTGACATCGTCCTCCGAGGTTAAGTCACCGACGTGACAGGTAATTTTTTCAGGATCAAATGTATAGAAATTTGGCGATACTTTTGGCAATGGCCGGATATCAAATACGTGAATATTTGGTTTTGGCTCGACGTTATGAAATGCTTCAATTAAATGGAGCCCTAAGAAGCCAGATCCTCCTACTAATAATACGTTGTTCATTATTTGATTGTATGGTGTTGAAAAAAAAAAAAAATAACAAAAAAATAAAGAAAACTGGTAGTGGGAATTAAAAGGGGGTGAAAAAAGAGCTTTTTAACGAGAAAAATTCGTATCGAAACCGTTGTGCGAAGTCCACATTTTTTAGCCCTGTAATCATGGCGTGACCTTAAACCATTGCTTCAAGCTTCGCAAATGTAGAAAAATAGAAAAAAAAAATAGTTACTAAGTATCTATAAATATTGAATTTTTATTATTTAATTAAAACTTAAATACATCATTTTTTAGCCGTTCCAATTCAGACTGGTCAATGTTGAACGTATTACGAGCATCTTGCGGCGCTGGCTTAGTGAAATTGAACATTTCAGATGCAAATGAAGATGTTTGTGGCTCATCTTGTGGCTGTTGATCGTCGGCACCGAAACTAGTAGCGGTAGTACTGGTATTTCCTGCTTTAGTACCAAACGTGAAAGTTGGCACCGATGATGCTGCTGAAGTAACAGAATCGTTAGACTCGGAAAACTTACCAACAGCCTTTTCAGAATCACCAGCTGTTTTACCAAATTGGAACTTAGTATTTGAATCTGGCTTACCTTGTGGAGTTGCAACCATCAGAGGTTTAGCTGGCGACGTGGTAGATTCTTTGCTAGAAGCATCTTTGTTACCAAATAATGAAGGTTTGGAAAAACCAAACATGTCATCCCCATTAGTATTTTTAGAAGAAGTAGAACCAAACAAACTTGAAGATTGCGCCCTAACAGGTGCTGGTGATCTGAAATCTGATTCCGATACACTTGACGGTTGTGAAGGGCGCAGTTGCAGTTGTTGAGGTTTTGAGGCGATTGGCGAGCTAAATTGAAAGCTGCTACTGCCGTTTTCTGTTTCTGCTTCAGACCGTTTCTTTGAAGGTTGAGCAGCCGGTGATTTAAACTGGAATTCAACAGCTTCAGATCTCTTACTATTTGCTGGCGAATCTGTTTTCTCCGGAGATGATTCAGGACTAGCCACAACAGATTGCCTTAAATTTGAAGATCTAGCTGGTTTATGAAGTGCGTATTTGTCCATGGAAGGAGTACCCGCCGCACTACTAGCGCTACTATTCAATTTATCCTTTGGCATGGTTTTTTGTAAAGTTTCGATTGGATTATCATTATCATTACTATTATTATTATTATTAGTTTTAGACGCCGCAGAGGGTAAAACTGGTTCTGATCGTTTAGTCCGTAACCGTTTCTTTGGAGTATTTCGCTTAGGTGTTGATGCATATGGATTAATAACTTCTTTCTCTTTTTTACCACTATCGTTTTTATCACTTGGATCACCAATCAATGATAATAAAGCTGATGCAGTTTGACTCAACGGTTTTTTTTCTTTTTCAGGTTGACTCGTGACGATAGTAGTTGTAGTTGTAGTTGCAGCAGCGTTACTATCGGTATTTGACTCTTTTGATTTGAAATTTAAGACTGCTTGAGGTGATGAAGGTATTATTTGAGTGGTAATAGAAGAGCTTCGTCGTCTTGGAGCTCGAGAATTAGGTCTATAAGGAGTTGGAATATTGTGAAAATGCAAACTATTTGTTGAAGATATTGAATGATCACCGTCAAAGCTTGAATCGCTGATTGTACTATTATTATTGTAGCGTGGTGGAGGGCTATACAATGGACTGTATTGAGGCATAGGACTCAAAGTTTCGTTGGATAGCATTTTCCGAACTGGTGTTGAAAAAATAGTGCTGCTGCCCTGAGATTGGTGTGAAAGTCGTCTTTTTTTGGCGGCCGAATATTGACTACTACTTCGTCGTCGAGAGCTGTCATTAGCCTTAAAATCAACTAAAGATTCATTTCTTGATGCAGCTTGTCGGATCAAAGACATTACACCCTCTGTTTCCATTTCAGTCAATCCATTCTCTCCCTTTCTTTTGAAAAATTCTGCTAATCTTTGATTTGGCGACACAGATTCCGAAAAAGTAACTTCAAACTGGTTATTAACAGGAGTTGCCGGAGAATGTTTTTGCTCTAATTCATTGTACTTTTCAATGTTAGGCCGTGGCACCGTTGGTGGAGGAAAATTAAATATTTGTTCTGGAGTTTCATCTGAAATTCCTGGAGAAGGATCCTCTTGTTGGTGTCTATGCCAGATCCGGGGAGTCAGAAAACTTTTGACTCGTGAAAAGATACTTGATGATGGTGTCTAATATAATTGTTAATATGTCATTCTTTGGTAAAGATAAAGGTGTCAATACTTACCCCATTGACTATTGCCCTTCTGGCGCGATGATTTGGTGTCGATGGATTCGCTGGCCTATCATAAGGAGTTCGTGTTCTTGAGTTATTGAGTTTTGGCGTGATAGCGCGTCCTGGTGCCATCGTTTTCGTTGTGTTGTCCAGTTTAATGTTGAAGTTGCTTGAAAATTTGGTTTATTTGGTGGTGAAAATTGTCTACTACCAAAGAGTATTTCGATGATTTATTTTTTTCTTCTTGCTGAAAAATTCAAGCCTAAGTAATTTTGCTGGGACAAAAAGGAAGAGAAACCCACGAACAAATAAAAACAAAAAAAAAAAAACCGGTATTCTAACCTGCAGCAAGCATGCCTGTCCAGCACGGTCTACTGCTTACAGTAATACAGGTTTTTTTTTTTAAGCGGATCGCGATAATAAAAATCTCATAAAAAAAAAAAAAAAAGGCTGCGGGCTAGTTTTCGATTTCCCATCACTTCACATATTCTATAAGACCATTTTGTAAACTATCACCAACCTTGTACTTATTATTATATTGTATTAAACAGATCGACTTTCCCCACCCAAAATGGCTAGTATAGAACAACTTCAAGAAGAAAACAGGCACCTCAAAGAGCAACTTCAAAAAAGAGATGAACAAGATCAAATCAGATTAACATTAGAAGAATATAGACGATATGGTCGACAAATGATTATGCCGGAAGTAGGTCTGAAAGGTATGTGACTATTAATTAAAAAAAAAAAAAAAGAAAAGGGTAAAAAAAAAAAGAAGCTAACTCGACATCTAGGACAGTTACTTTTGAAAAGTGCTAAAGTACTAGTGGTTGGTGCAGGTGGGTTAGGGTGCCCAGCTTTAGCATATCTAGGAGGTGCAGGGATAGGAACAATAGGTATCGTTGATAATGATACAATTGACAGTTCTAATTTACACCGGCAAGTATTGCATAAAACTAATACGGTTGGAATGTTAAAAAACGAGAGTGCGAAAAAATTCATAAGTGAAATTAATCCAAATGTTGAGGTTGAGCTACATAGTGAACGATTATTGCCTGAGAACTCTTTTAAGATATTTGAGAATTATGATTTAGTACTAGACTGCACAGACACTCCAGCTACACGATATTTGATTAATGATACGTGTGTGCTATTGAATAAACCATTAATCTCGGCGTCAGCCTTGAAAACAGATGGTCAGCTATCAATCTTGAACTACAAAAATGGGCCATGTTACAGGTGCTTATTCCCTATTCCATCGCCTCCAGATAGTGTAATGGCATGCGGCGATGGTGGCATTTTGGGCCCAGTGGTTGGTGCTATGGGAGTAATGCAAGCGCTTGAAACTATCAAAGTGTTGACCAAGGCTTATGATGAACAACTAGAGTTTATTCCAAGTTTGACAATATTTTCAGCTTATTCATTTCCGACATGGAGACAGATGAAAATGAGGGGCAGAAAACCAGCTTGCAAGGTCTGCGGAGATAGTCCAGAAATCAGCCGCGCCGGAGTTGAATCCGGTAAAGTGGATTATGTAGAGTTTTGTGGTAGACCTACTAGAATTAGCAACCCTCCAGAAGAAAGAATTAGTGTTGAAGATTATCACAAAATCATGGAATCCGAAGTGCCACACACGTTGCTAGACGTTCGGGAAAGGGCACAATTTGATGTGTGTGCCTTACCTAATTCAATTAATGCTCCATTTATTAAATTACATAACAATACATTGGAGTTAAATAAGGAAGAGCTGAAAGAGCCTGTCTATGTTTTGTGTCGATTTGGAAATGATTCACAAAGAGGTGTCAAACTAATTAAAGAAAAATATGGTTTAAATGATGTTTTCGATATTAAGGGTGGTATAGACATTTGGAGTGAAAGAATTGATCCAACTTTTCCTAGATATTAAATAAAATAAATAAATAATAGTTTTTTTTTTAGAGTTTACTGGCTAACTTACATAGACATCAATCGTAAAATCTTCCTCTAGTTCGGTGTCTCCAACAAGCCCATCTAGTTTTAATGGTTCATCATCAAACTCCAGTTTAATCTTAGCTTCTGGACCAAGTCCAGATTTTTGGCGATAATGCTCTGCCATTGATGAAATTACCGTCTGAGTTCGTACCATAACGCTATATTCTTTCTGGTCTGCACCTCGTAAAACAACCTTGAAACCAGTATTTTCAGACTCTTGTGGTTGTTGGACAGACGCCGCTTCAGTATATAGATCCTCCTGCTCCTCTTCTTGGCTTTCTTCTTTCTCCAATCGCTCTTTTTCTTCTCGTAGCTTCTGTTCCCTTTCTCTTTGGAATTCTTGAAACTCTATAGGTGTCATGAACTTCAGATCATATTCTGGTTTGGATTCTTTGATATTTAAAATTGATAATCTAGAGCTTAAGTCTAATTGAATACCTCTAGCAACAAAAACGCATTCCGTCGCTGTTTTGTATGCCTTGGAGTTCGTTTTGAGTTTCTGCTTTTTATTAAATTCGGTTAATATATCGTCTTTTAGCTCCGAGAATAATTTGTCAGTTCGAACATAGTACGTCTGCTCATAGCTCGATAGCAACGGATTTCTAATTTTGGTGTGGATTGAAACATCAAAAAATCTCTGCTGCTTATTCTTTTTCTTCCGTTCAACCATGACCCTAGCGGTGGCTGTATCCATTCCCATATCAATATACATTTGCAATGTTTTTTCATCCTCCCTCTGTTGGTCCATAGGATCAGTCGAATATTTGTTAAAAGTTTTGAAATCTGATTCATTATTATCCTGTATTGCAAGTGATGATTGAACTTGGCTATCTTGTGAATGTTGAGGCTGCGATGATGCATGAAAAGATGACGGTACATACTCATCCAAGATCTCAATATCGCTTTCATCTAACAACCCATCATCATCACCATAATCGTCATCACCCCCATAGTCGCCATTATTCATGGACTCGTCTTCAAGTTCTTCATTGGCGTAACTGAAGCTACCGGGTATACTCCAACCGTGGGTATTGTATTGCATTTCTGGTCCTTCATTTTTTTTAGTTTCTTCGATTTCCTCATCATCTAACATTTTGAACGGATCATTATCGTCGTCATCGCTGTTGGCTATCTTATTGTTCATCTTCTCCTTCTCCTCTTCTTCCAGTTTTCTATCTTGATCTTCCGCCCACTCTTGCCTCAACTTTTTTGAATTTTCTCTTCGATCATCTTCTAATTCATCTTCATTTTTCTCTTCTTCCTCCACCAGTTTGGCATCTGTCCTAGGCGCTGTTTTTAGCATGAAAAAGTCATCCTCCTTTTTCTTTTTAGCAGATTTAGCCCTTTTTGGTTTCGGTAGCCCTGTAAAAACGAACCTTTTCTTCTTCGGTGACTGCTGTACCGCTGACGAAGACGCTGCTTCAGCTGTAGGGTGATCAGTCGCGTTTTCCCTGTCCGACATTCTATAGATCTGGTTTGTGATAGTTTAAAAATAAATAAATAAAGTAACGTTTCTTTAAAATGTATAATAGTATGAGGACTTGCCTATAGCCCCCTTTCTCCCCACACAATATGAGAATAGGGATAAAAGTTCAAATGGAAATCTAAAGATTTAGTGAAAAGTACTGTTACAAACAAGTATTTGGAGATTGACTGCTACGTCAAAACTGAAGTAGTGTAAAATTAAAGTAGAAAATAAAAATAAGAAAAATAGAAAAATGCTGAAAATCGAAATTTCTGCCGTAGGGTAACGCCGCATCACGTGATGTTGCATAAAAAGCAAACAAATTTCTGAGACAATAGAAGCCGTCTGAGGCGTACAAACAAAAATTGTAAAATTGAGGTGGGGAAATATATATCCCTAAATTACTTTACAAAAATAAATGACAGAATTATAAACAATAAAGAGCGTTATATTAAAAAAAGATATGTGAATACCATCTTTCATTGGCCCAATAGCCGTCTTCCTCGCCATGTCGTATAACTTCTCGTTCCTTCAACCAATCCAGAATCGTCTCAACTTCGCTCTTCAACAAAAACAAATCCAATCGTTGCCTTAATACTTCTGCAGTAATACCAGGTCTCTGAACAACGTACCAAATAATCCTTCGCACTAGGGTGACCCAGAAATCATACGATAAAGTACCACTTACACCAGTCCAAATATTCCCACATGGCATATCAGCTAACTTGACTTGAACCAAAGGTCGGTTCACAGGTAGGATTTTAGCGCCACTGTTACTCTTTAGGGCAATATCGAAATCTAGCGATGACTTGTCCACGCTTCTAGCCCTATACCCTTGACCAAAGACACTTTCCAAATGCTCATTATTGACTCTTGCTAACGAAATATATCCATGGCTGACCAAATCAAGTGTAGCAATAATTGTGCTATCTGGGGCAATTCTTGACATTACCAAGCTTTTCTTATTATTAATATTGTTTGCCATCTCTTCTTCAAATGCAGTAGCATGTTCCATGATATCAATGGGGTAATTTGTTCTTAACTTAGCAAGTGCCTTATCACTAAACATATAGTTCCTTCCAGGTCCCATATTAGCTCGATCTTTCGAACCATATAACAAAGATTTGTTATCTTCCATCATTTTAACTGCTGCTTCAACATCTTCTCTGCCAACCCGTTTTAAGACTGCAATAGCCTTATCAGCAGTGTATTCAGTATCAGGTGTTGCGATCAATGCTCTAATAGCCTGTGCAGCTTTTCCAACTCGGCCATCGTCTTTGACAAGTGGCGTCCTATCAATTGCAAACGAATGAGTAATAGATAGCTCATCAGTTTTGACCAAAGAAGTTGAATTATAATTGCTATCCATAATATCAGGAGAGTTCGCCAATGGTTTAATTTCAAAGTCTTGTTCAACTTGCTCCCTAGTTTCGCTAAGCCATGGAATTGAACGTTCTTCCAAAACATTATCATGTTCTTTCCAATACATTGCATAAGCAGCCACATCATGATCATCTAAATTGGCAGCCACAGGAAACACGCCTTCTTCATATGCTTTCAAAAAGACACTTTCGAATCTGGCAGCAACCTCAGGGATTTGAGATGGACCACCATACATATCTCGAACTATTGGCCATCGATGACGAACTGCATCTAATGATTCTACTTCCTCTCCTATAATTGTGTTTAAGGCCCTTTCAACACGTGACCAGTTGATACTACCTTTTGCATTATTATAAATAGACCTTACAACAATAACCAATCGATAGAACAAATCGGTATCCATTTCTTCCCATTTCTTTTGTCGAATTCGAGTAAGTTTACCCGTGATTGGATTACGTTTCCCTGTACTTTTTTTTCTACCAGTACCTTTTGATTTACCAGCTTTAGTGGCACTTGAAGCTTCACCATTTTCCCAAGTCCAAGTTCGTTCCTCCGGTAGTTTGCTTTTTCGTTTCTTGGTAACCTTGGCTCCAGATTTACCAGATGGCGTAACAGCTAAAGGTTTTGGAGTGATTGGGACACTGGCACCACTTCCAGCTGCAGGAGAAGCATCTGGTGCTGCAGGAGAAGTATCTGGTGGTGCATATGAAGCTGTTGATTGGGCTGGTTTGAAATAACTTCGTATTGTTTTTCCACGCCGAACTGGAGTCTCCATTTCTTCCTCCATTTCTTCTTCCATTTCTTCCTCCTCCATTTCTTCTTTACCTTCATCTTGACCATAATCCAACTCTTTACCTTCCTTGGTGAGTTGGCCTCTTCTTCTTTTATCAGCGAGTGCCAACCGTTTAACAGCTGCTGTTCGTTTCCTACCATTGACTTTTCGATTACTGTTCTTTGCACCACGGATGAATCGATCATGAATATCTTGATACAAAAATCCAATAGCAGTTTCCTCTTTTTCAAGTTGCTGTGGCTCAACATAAAATCTATAAGGCTTCTCAATGGAGTTTCGAATCTCATCTTTAACTTTCTTCATAATATCGCTATCATCTTCAACATTTGGAAACGCAAAAATGGTCTTGCTAATATGGATACCCTTTTGGTTTGGATAAGTTACAACAATTCTTCTCATTTTACCAGCATTTACTAGATTGCTAACATGACGTTCAACAGTTTTACGATCAATTGTTGTTTGATCACCAGCATATAAGTTCAGCCTTCGATTGAATTCTGCACCAGATGCTACTGCCCCCCCTTCCTTTTCAATTAATTCGCAAATTTGATTCTCCCGCTTGTTCATACTTAATTCTAGAGACCGATCAATAGCTTTGTACAAGTGGGCCTTTTGAGGTCGTTTATATCGTGGAGCACTCAAAGCCCGCTTGACCGAATCAGGTAAATCTTTGTTAACAACGTCTTGAGCGATAATTTCAGGTGCTATGTTTGCAATTTTATCTTGATCAGCATCCATCATTAACACATCTTGGTCCTCAGATTGCGGAGCTGGTCCCTTCATAAATGGATTATTGGAGATATCAACCACTTCTCCCGCCTCGGCATCAGCAGCTGGAGCAATACTTGGAGCTGTGGATTCATCATTAGCCGGTGGATAATATATTGCGACTAGATGAGCCGTTTCTTCATCCAATTTTTTTCTTAATTGTTCAGTTGGATCGAGTTCTGGTTCAGGTTCTGGTTCAATTTTTGGCTCTGGTTCTGGTTCAGCTTGCTTTTCACCTTTCTTCTTTCTACCACGCTTCTTAACGCTAGGACTATCCTGAGTTTCATCGTCAGTTAATGGTCTTTTCCTTGGTCTGCCCCGCTTTTTACCAGTAGATTTCGGTGTACCAGCAGGTGTTTTGTTCTTACTAGCTTTAATCGCAGATTTTGACGTAGTACCACCTAAAATTAGTGGAGCTTCAGAATACTCTTTAGCCTTTTCGCCATAGAAGAAAGGTATCAGTTTCCCATCAACATATCGAACCTCAATATTACCTGGCATTTCATTACAGTTTTTAGCTTCCAAAGCCGCCAGATTCTTGCTTGAGCCTCTCACATCAATTTTTCCAAACGTGCCCCATTTCGGATCTGGTTTGGCATTTCTAAACTCCCTAAAAGTTTTACCGGTATAGTATCGATAATATTTGACTTTACCATATGAATCAGTACCTCGCAAAATATCCAAGTGACCCAAATGTTCTGGTTGGCCCTTGGAGTTTTTTGGATTGGTGTCGACTAATAAATTTAACACACGCGCAAATATTCTTCTGTATGTTCTACCAACCATCTTTTCAGTCAATTCCATAGTTGGCATACCTCGAGTCCCTGCATCTTGGATCATGGAGTGTATTTGGATTTCATATGGGTAATGTAATGATTGTAAAACAGCATTCTTATTGGGGTTTGGATGGATATCTTCTTCCTTGATCTCAGTAGTGTTCAAATTGGAAATGTTTGATAATTGTTGTTGGCCATTACTTGCATGAACAATGGGCTCTTCATCTTCACCATCTTCGCCTCCACCGCCATTGTTGACTTCAGTCATCAATTCAACGTCTTCGCCTTCGTCATCACTTTCATCTTCATCAGCTTCCTCCGGCAAATCTTTAAGAAATTTAATACATCGATATTTTTCCAACGACCCCGCAGGCTGTGAAATAACTCGCTTAACATAACCTTGTTCCTCCAGTCGTCGAATACATTGTGAATAAATTAAATAGGATCGGCTTGTTAAATCAAATTTCAATTGTCTTTTCAAATCGTCATGTTGACGGATGCCGGGCACCCCACCGGTCCCCTCTTTAGTCAACCGCACGATTTCTCGCCGCAGTTGATGCAAATCGATTCGTGATTCGTGGCGAGGATTTGCGGCTTCTCGATTTTCTTTGATATAATTTTTATAAACTGTCAGGTGAGTACTCATACCAGCATGAACAACAGGAAATCGTTTAACCAATCCAAACTCCATCAGTTTACAAACACGGCCATGCAAAGATCGAGGATCTTGCCCAGTTTCTTTTGCCATTTCAACTGTTGTTAACCCACGTTCACGCGAACGCGACACAGCGCATAACAAGGTGAATGGATATGCACCCAACTAGATAAGTTAGTATATGGTTGATTAAGATTAAAAATAAACATACAGCATTGCCTTCTTTTGGCTTACCGGTCAAATACATCCATTGATCTTCTTCGGTTGCATAAATTCGTACTTTATTCCCGTATTCTTCTTGTAACTTTTTATAATCTAAATCGCCGAGTTCATTTTCTGGCACTAGTTTATCACCGGTCGCAAGCTCAACATGCTTCTTTTCAGCCATTAACCATTTCCATAGAACATCTTTTTGAAAATCATCTAGATCGTTTACTTTTTCTTCGGCAAAACTCCACAAATCATCGATCGATGCACCTAGGTTTACTATTAGTATTTTTTGTTTCACCTCTTTTTTTTTTTTTTTTTCATAATTATTATTTTTCAGGTACAATACCAGAACACAGACTCGAACCCGACATTTACAAATAAACCTATGAAAACTGAAAAAAAAAGTTTCAATCTGATTTTCATTGATCTCGATAAGAAAACTTGCCATTATTTGTTGGTTATGTTCGGGTTTATTATATTCTTAAGAACTGATCATACTAGTTTATACAAGTGTAGAAACTGATCTTGTACGCTGAACATATCAGTCAAATTTTTTTTTTCTTTTCTTACCTTCATCACCATTTAACGCTAAATTCTCAATTAGGTGGTCCACTAAAGCATCTGGTGCAAGTGGCGTACTCATAGTTAACTGTCTAATGAAATTGTCGAATTTGATGGTATAAAGCAAATAAAGAAAAGTAAAATTTTGTTAATTTGCGAAATTGGGAGTTCTATGTCGCGCCCCAGATTCGAAATCACATAAAGAAAACCCCCCGCTGCGCAGCTGTATCTACGTTTTCAATAAATCATTGGAAAATTAATAGTACATATTTAATAATAATAAAAAAAAATAATAATAAAAAGGATCTAAACAAGTTTTTGCTTGACGAAGAAACTTCGCAAATGGTTTAATTGCCATGCACAGGTAGCACTCAAAACGAAGATTTGGATTAAAGTCCATCGAACAACACGACCATTAGTGGTTTCAGATTGATCACGGAATGACGCTTCACGTTCTCGCATTAACTGTTGTTCTCGCTTGATCAAAAGCATTTTAGTGTTAATATCAGAGACTCGTTCGGCTAATGAGCTCAATTTGTGTTCATTCTTAGAGTCCATAGCTTCACTATCGCCAATAGCGAAATCAACGTCCATCTTAACTGGAGCTGAATGAAACCAACCACCCGATAATGCTCGATAACAAATTCTGTGTTGACCTGAGTCTAAAGCAGTGAAAATTTGATCACCTTTAGATGATAATTTTTGGAATAAAACTCGATGATTATTATCAAAGGTTTCCTAAGCAAAATTGTTAGTATTTTATCAAGCCAAAATTAAAAACATACTTCAATGGTAATTTGAATAGCTAATGTATCAGGTCGAATCCATTGTTTAGATCGTTCTTCTAATTCCCACGCACTATGTTTAGCTGCTAACACAGTCCCTTGAGTTAAATCTTGGAAAAAGCACTTGACATTGTTATCACCACCTAAATAAAAGTGTAAAGCTGACACGTAGTGACAGAAGAATGCTGTGATCAGTAAAAAAAGACCCCTCATGTTTGAATATGTGGTTGTAGCAGTCCGATTACTTGGTGATGGATGAAAAGAAAAAGATGAAAAACAAAAAAAACAAAAATTGAAACGTGTTTTTTTTCTTCTTTTCTTCCTCAGCGTGTAATTGGAGTTGAATGATTTATTGGGAATGTCCCCGGCGCCGATGTCTCTGGATAAAAATTTGGCACCTGAAAGAAAAAAAAAAAAAGGTATTAATATTATTAATAACAATTAATAAGGCTTGTCTGTGGAGCTTAACTGCAGTACTATAGCTGCAAGTAATAAGATCACAGTCTATCATAGTACAATAAGATCTAGGAACAGTTTTGGAAAGAAAAGAAAAATAATTTACAAATCTATATATTTTTTATGATTATTTACTTTCTTGCTTTTAATTTTTGTACGATTTTACTTACATCGGTATCGTTACCCTCGTCTGCCTTTCTCTTCTTTTTGTTTCGTTTATTACTTGGCTCTAAATCAGTATTTTGTCGTTTTCGTCGTTCTTCCATTAACTTATCTGTAGCCTCAGTCTTTTTATAGTGAGATGATGTAGTATCAATAGCAAAGCTTGAATCTTGGAACAATTTAGCAAATCGAGGATCATTGACAGGAACTTCTTCTTGTAATGCCTCCTTTGCCTCTTGTTTTTGTTTTCTTCGACTCTTCTTTCTGCCCATTTTACTATCGTCATCATTTTGTTTATCAACAGCTCCATTCTTCAAGTCAATATCATCCATTGCCAACAATTCAATTTCTGCATCTCGTCTGGCTTGTTCTCGTTTAATTGATTTTTTGTTAGTTGGTTCTTGTTCTTGTTCTTTTGTTTCTTTGTTTTTAGCCTTTCTCCGTTCTTTTCTTTCACGCTGTTTTCGTTTATATGCCTCCAGAGTGGTTTCTTCGTTTTCAACATCATTTCCATCATCACCGTCATCACTATCCGCGTCCTTTTTATCTTCATCTGGATTGAATGTGATTTCGAATTCTCCTTCTTGCTTATCATCAGCGGTTGACAATCCAGCTGCTTTTCTTAATAATGCTACCTTCTGATCGATATTATCATCACTATCACTATCACTGGCTAGATATGCACCCAGATCTAAATCTTCAACTTCCTTTTGAGAATAACTTCGTCTCATTGCTTTTTTTCTATCAGCCGGAGTTTCATCCCAGGTCAATTTAACCTTTGAGTGTTGTAACGCGTCAGTTGAAAAATCACTTGGTTTATAAGATGCAGGTACTTTGTTGCATTGATCTCTTGGTACATCATCATCAAATGAGACCCCATCAGGGATATATCGTAAATCAAAAACATTAGCAGTCTTTTCCAACTCCAATCCATCAATGTTATCAAAGATGCTTTTAGCAGTAGCTACACTATCACATTCAACGACTGCATAGTAATATCTCAATCGCTGCAGTTGATATTTCCTCAACTTGGAACTGTTAAAATCCTCTTCAGCATTGCCTTCTTCAAAAATGTTCTTTTCGTTAACTTCTTCTTCTTCTTCTTCCTCCTCCTCATCATCATCAACCCCACTTTTTTTCTTGTTCTTTTTCTTTTCTCGTTGTTTTTCTTGTTCACTTTTATCGAAAAATTCTCGACTTGGACCTTCTTGGTCTTCTTTTGTCATTTGCTCCCTACCATATTCACTAGGATAAATAATGACTGATACCACTCTACCCCGTTTTGGTGCAAAACTCGAAAATGTTGACATCAAATCAACAGCTCTGATATTATCCCAATCTAAATTAACTGCAGCGAATCGTGAACTTTCTTCACCAGTTGGGATCTCCTCATCTTTGCCAGGAATTGCAATGTCTTCAGCTTCTTCTTCTTCGTCAGAGGAGTCGGAGTCTGAATCGCTTTCACTAGATGAACTTTCACTAGCATCTGACATCCCTTCACCTCTTGCCTTGTCAAGTAGATTGAGCCCTTCGTCATTTTCACTTTCACTTTCACTACCACTGTCGCTTTCATTATCTTTATTTGCCTTGTTCTCTTTAGTCTTTTCCTCTTCTTCATCTTCACCCTCATTACCGTCTTTTTTCTTTCCTTTCTTCTTATCTTTACTACCACTTATAATACCTAAATATTTCTTGGTATCATCTTCAGTTTCTGTGATTTTTCTACCATACTTATCAATCTTTGATTTTCGCTTTGATTTATCAGTTTTGAATGCATTTTTAAATCGATCATCTAACTCATTTTTATCACGGTTTCTTTTTGGTAATTTAAACCTTGGATCAGAATGAAGACTGCTGAACCGTGGATCAGATGTTACTGGCTGTTTGTCGTTGTTATCCATTATAGTTTGGTATAAAATCTTATGTTAGCAGAGTTGAAAAAAAAAAAAAAAAAAAAAAAAAAACTATGCAGTGAAAAAAAATTTGGTGAAAAAAAAAAAAAATTTCTTATGGGTAGTTGTGCGGCTGAGACCATTCTGCGCGCCTCATTAAAGATATCAACTATAATAGTAGATCAAAAAAAAAAATAACATGGAGCGCATAAACCAAATAATCAGCAAATGCTCATATAGGGTTTGTCAAAAATGAAGATAATTAAAAAAAAAATTTACATATATATTTAAATGCCAATCTTTAACCAATAAACGCCTATATACCATCCAAAGGTTTAGTTGTTCTTAGTCATTTTCATGCGATGGATAATTGCCGCTTTCAAATCCAAAGTACCCCCAATGTTTTGGGATTTGAAGCAGGGCTTGAGGCTCAACACTACCACCATCAATTGTATTGCTTACCACTGTATTACCCCACCATATCAATTCTTTTGGTTTATATTGCACAGTAAAGAAAATGATTAATGCACTCAAACCAACACCAGCAGATACGGCTGAAAAGGTAATATAGTTGTACTTTTCCCACCATTGCAAATAGTAATGCCGTAAATAATACATAAACAATGTACCGATGTATAACCCACCAGTATAGTAAGACGCTGAATAAGGAGCATATGAAGTTAGTCCGCCCAAAATTAAAGTTGGTTGAACATACTTGAAGGCATGGGCATATTTTCTTCGCAAGAAATACATCGGAAATGGCAAGACGGCGCCAATTAAAAATGCCCATTTCAATATTGGATAGATATGCTTGAATGTAACTTTCGGCCCAATAACGCCCCAAATAACTGATGCAGAAAAGTAGGAGTTTGTATCTGGACAAACAAACTTTGATTCTTGATGTGGCTGGCAAATATCTTTGATGTTAGATATTTGCCAATTAACCACCCCAATACAAACAAATACTTGGAGCAAGGTTGCAAACAATTGGCCTTTGAATAATGCTCTTGGAGGGATTTTAGCATAATGACCCATTTTTTGGTCTGAAATATAATTTTGAGCTTGGCCGTCCGTATTATAACCAAATGCTTTCAAAATCATCAAGGCAGTACCGTTCCCTGGTAATGCCAACCCAACAATCAACTCTACCAAAACGTTTAATCCAAATGTAAACCCGGTGACTGAATAAATAATGGTTATTGGAATCAAAAATGTCAAATTGATGCCCAACGCAAAGAAAATGCCCCATACTGGTGTATTAGTTGGGTACAGTTTGATTGCCAGAATACCAAAGACCAATGCTAGCAACAAAATAATCATAAACCACCAATCTGGAACTTCTTTATATTTTGACATCATTCTACTATGAGGATCATTATGGCCGTCATAGTTTGAGGCTCTTTTTTTGAAAAGGCTTTTAAAAATATCTTTAAAAGTCTCAGTAATCACATTCCATTGGAGCATGAAAGTTTCGATAATTGCATAAGGATATAATGCAAAAAACGCGCCATGCACCAAAACACTAGCCGCAGTATAATAAGGAGGAGAATAGTTTTGATACTTTTTTTCATCCAACAGTCCATTTGTTAAAACTTTTTTAACATCATATTTCTCGCCTTTATTATCAAATATAATGTTTGTATTTATTGGCAAGTATGCTACCCATCTGTGGTTCGTCCAATATAATGCCGGAATAATAATAGCTCCTCCCAGGAAAACACCAATGTATTGATTAACTTGTGTATAGAATGGCAACACCATTGGATAACTAAAAGTCAAAATATTTAGATCGAAAGTTGGGAATGGATTGATACCCATACCGTTCATCCCGGTGATGGCATTCAAAGCAAAGTTATCTTTCTTGATCCAGCACATCCAGCTAAAATTACTCAACGCTTGAAACAAATAACCTGGAAGCCAAAAATAAATAAAAGTTATAATAGACACCACAAGCAACATTTGGTATTTCGTAATAGTCCACCCGTTAATATTTTCATGCTTGTTTTCTTTTGTGGTCAAAGCTCGGTTCATTGCCAAAATTGGAAACAGAATTGGCCAAACTGCTCGAACTGGGTATACAACTAACCGTCGCAAAATACCTGCAAATCCAAACCCAATAAACTGGGTTGACATTACTAATAGAATCTGGAACCCAATAGTGACCCATTTATCACCATAATAAACATCCAATTTTTGAACAAAAATGTTGTAAATAGCCGAGTAAGCACCTTCATTGGCTACACTAAAAATAACTGTAGAGAGCATTTGTTCTTTATAAGTCCAAGGCCCTGGGTTTAATTTATGTCTTGTACCCCTAATTGTTAGACACCAATCTGGCAATGCTGCGGCTAATGCAAGCCCACATGGGTACGATAGAACTTGAATAACTGGAATACTTATGGAAATATTTGGCATACGAGGAGTAAAAAAAGTATTCAAACCAGCACCAATAATTGCCCATATGAACCCAATAAAATAAGCCCGAAAAGTTTCACAGGGTGTATCTGGGTCATCGAATGGGTCAGTGATGGAACGAACTTCTGGGTATGGCGAGTAATAATGAATCAAGCATGCTTCAGTTATCGCATCCAATATATACGACTTTTCATCAACATTTGGGTTTTCTGCGTCTTGCAAAATTTCCTGAATTCTTTGCCATGTATCTTGTGGGAAATTTATATCCCCCTTATGACTTTCAGATGCTTCTTGCAAAATTTTTAAAGCCTGTTGAATGGTCATAGCAAAGATTTTATCATGCAAATATTGCAGGTCATCTGGGGTTGCTTCAATATGATTTTCCGTGTCCATTCCAAGTTTTTCCATAATGGCATGTCGTAAGGTTTCATCTTCGGCGTATTCGCCAATACTACCTTCTTCAACACTATCAACTGTCAGCCTGCTCTCCTCTTGTTTGATCGACATAGTTGCAATTATCCAAAGATTAAAAAGAAAAATATGAATAAAAAAAAGGTGAAGTGAAATGGTTTATTAGTATTAAGTTTTTACATTATTATATTAAATAAGATTTGTTGTATTTAATAATAATAATAATAAATAAAAAAAAAAAAAAAAAAACAATTTAAGGGACATGTCGCTCAATAAAGTTTTGCAGTGAAAGAAGAGGTAATTTAACGTCACTAAGCGGAAGGTTTAATTTCACTGTGCGGCTGTAATAAACAATAAACGTAGGAAGGAGACTGGGGCGTGAGACTAACTTGCGGCTGAGTAGACGAGCAAGTGAAACAAAACAAAAAACAAAAAAAGTTTAATTAGTCCTAAAGAGTTATGCAAGTAAACCAAACGTGCAGCATGCATCACCGAAAATGTGGTCAAGATTAGCCTATAAATATTAAATAATACAATGATTGTACACCCCTACACAAAGTAGACACGCTTAAAAGTAGAGTAACTAAATCATCCCAAAGAAACTCTAACAGCCACTTCCCAGGCAGGGACCACAAATGATGAGGCACCAATGCCAATTGAACCCATCAACCAAAAGTGGTAGTTATATACTACCGTAACTACTAGAGGAGGAAAAGACAGTAAATAAAATAGACAAATGGGCGAACAATGATATGGTAATATACAAGTCGGTCATGTCACGTTCATTTTGTATATAATCAAAACGAGATGTAAATCGATACCGGTACAAAATCAGTTGTTAGGTTACGACAAGATGCGCCTGACGAAGAACTGAAGAGTTGAAAAACTGTAAAAATGAAAAACTGAAGAACAGAAAAACTGCATAATCGCGGGAGATATTAACATGCACCATAGCCAATGGGAGATATGAAGAGGGAACGAGGCCGATGCAGAATATTGGATAAATTGGTGCCCGAGAAAATATGTTAGTTCACCACAGCAGATATAAGTCCAACGCAAAATATTGGACAAAAAGAGGTTTAGCGCTGATGTTATTGTATACGTTTCCTTAGCTTCACAAGGTGATCGCTAAATGACCATCGATACGAACTATGGCCTAGGAAGGAAAAGTTCTGAAAATTATATGTCAAAACCCAGACATTTGGAAGCTTTTGTAAAGTGTGATGATTGGATTTAGTATAATTATCATTAACCCAGAAACTCCAAAACGAGTTGTGATTATTGTAGGAAACTTTTTTTAAATTTTTTTTTATTACATTGGACTGCCCCAACGCGACGCCCCGACCCCGCGTACACACACTCAATATCTTAATCATGCTTGAACCCCGACACGCCAAATTTCAATTTCTTCAGACAATTTTTTTATTTTTTCCACACGGCTTTTTTTATTTTTTTTTTATTTCTGTCACCAAAGAACTTATTTACCAAACCTCGATCATGAATCTAGCGTTAGATTCATTTTTATTCACTCAAGAATATCCTGAGAGCCTTACAAGGAAGTTTTGTAAGTAATGTTTTGGCAATTTTTTTTTTTTTTTTTTGATTTACTAACGACTAATAGTTTGGGGTTCTTCTGTATGTGTCAAATTCAGTCCCCGAGGGGATTATCTAGCATCAGGTTTAAGTAACGGTGCGATTGTTATTGTCGATTACGATACCTTAAGTGTGGTAAAAGTTATGAGGGAACATGTTGGTGCAATTCAATCACTATGTTGGTCAAACGATGGCCGATATTTATTATCAGGATCGCGTGATTGTAAATGTGTTCTATGGGATTTATCGATTGGAGAATATGTCAAAGTTATACAACTCACAGCACCGGTTTGGAATGTAGTACTCCATCCGAAAGAAATGAAATTCGTAGCGGCATTATATGGAACTGAAGCAGTCTTTGTGGATTTAACCGAAGGTGAAGCTAAGATAACTGAACTTCCGCGAAATGAAAATAAAAAATCCAATACGTTTTGTACGACATTTTATCCCGATGGTAACTATATTATTACAGGCACAAGTAGAGGAGAATTAAATTTTATTAAAATCAGCACGATGGAGCTTGTTTATACAAGTAATGCTGGGAGATCTGCTATTACAGTTGTGTCACTAAGTTCCAATGGGTCGAGAATATTATGCATTTGCCAGGACCGAGTTATTAGAATGTGCGATTTACCAGATTTATCAAAGCCAGTCGAGGAATGGGATTCAATTAAAGTTACCAAAAAATTCGAAGATGTAGTTAATAAACGAAGTTGGAGTAGCGTTGGTTTTGATCCAAGTGAAGAGTTTGTAGCGGCAACAGTTGTTTATGGACATGGAGTTGTATTATGGGAAACTGAAATGGCAACATTACAAAAAATCTATGAAGGGCCAAAAGAAGAACTAAGAGGACTGGATTTCCATCCAACTAGGTCGGTTTTTGTTGCTGGCGGGGTGGATAGTGGTAAAATTTATTTTTTCGAGCCAAAGTCTGAACAAAGATGGAGTGCCCTGGCACCAGATTTTGTTGAATTAGAAGATAACGAACATTACAGTGAACAAGAAGATGAATTTGATATTTACGACGATGAAGAATTACAGCAAAAGCAAGCAGTGGAAGATGAAGTAATTGATGTGTTGACAACTTTGGATGATAATAATAATACTAACAACATCCACTCTAAAAAAACGTTTGTTATCCCTATTGATCTAGCGCATGAAATTATTAAACATGATTCAGACGTTGATGATTAAACGACACTCCAAATATTAACAGTACTATCATCCCCAGCTGTAATCAAAACTTCATCCTTTTCTGGATCTTTGGAATAGTCCGGAGCCCATGTTACATGATTCACTTCATAAACACCATGGACCAATTCAATTGTTTGGTCAATTGAAAAATCTTTGGCATTATAAATGACTAATTTCCCATCAGCGCCAACTGATGCTATACGTCCACTTAATGCACTCCAACTGACTGCGTATATAGTACGCTCGTGAATTTTCGGTAATACCATTTCTTGTTCCCAGTCTTCTGATAAACTATCTGCTCTAAAACTAGTAGGCATTCCTGTAGTACTTTGCAACCCACCAACTGACCCAACTCGTTTCCAAATAATGCAACTCAAATCATCAGAACAGCTTACTAATCTGGCTTCGGAGGATAATTTATCAAAATCTGCTCCCCAGACCGTTCCTTCATGTCCTATTAAATCCGCCACGCAAGTCCAGTCATCGTCATCCTCTTTCCATAACCTAATAGTATCATCATATGAACAACTTGCGAACAGTTGCTCGGTTGGGTGCCACACTACATGTTTAACATCCTGTGTATGCTCTTGCAAAACACTCAAACATTCGAATTCTTCATTTAATTCATCTGCCTCCCAGACCCAAATAGATTTATCTCTTGAACAAGTAGCTAAATACATTCCGTCACTGGACCAATCAACCCGTTTAACTTCATTTTCATGGCCCTCAATTGTTGCCATAAATTCCCATTCACCATCGTCTTCCTGACTCCAAATACTAATCGTACTATCAAAACTACCCAATGCAATTGATGGTGTGGATCCAGTAGGTTTCCAAGCTACTGATCTGATTGATCGTTTGTGAGCATCTTCTAATGTTGTAACTAAAGAGTTGTTGCGTAGGTCATAAATTCTTGCAGTTTTATCTCCTGAACAGGTTGCTAATAATGGTAGATGAGGGTGGACTGATACATTCCAAACTCGGTCATTGTGACCTGTCAGTTGCGCTTTTTTGGTAAACATTGTTATTAGGGTCTGTTATAATAATAATTAAAATAAAATATAAATTCAATCAATCGACCAAAGGCTTTGATCAATCGAAAATTAGTTTTTATACAACTTAAATTTAATTATAATTATAATTACTGTTGAGTGCGCGTGCTCGTTAATATATATAATTATATTATATATAATACCAAGCTTAGGTCGCTCCAGTTTTCCATAGTGTTTGATTTAAACGAGATTGGGACGTTTAGCTAACGCTGATACTTCCTGTTTAGGAACTTTTTACCGGCCCATTAGAAGAAGAAGAAAAACAGAAAAAGAATCGGAGCTCGGAGGAGTGAAGACATTTTTTATGAATAAAATCTGGATGAAAAATTTCGGCATATTCAAAAACTTAAAGTTAAGTAACCGATCGACCCATTAAATTATCATGATTAGAGGAGTGGGTATTAAAGGGGTTGTTCAACGTGTAACGACCATACCGCGACAATTCCTACGATACAATAGCTCAAAGCCAGAAATCAACCAAAACATTCCAGAACAATATAAAAAAAATCAGAATATATCAAAAAAGGATCAGTTTAGCCCACCACAACAATATCAACGTGTAACATATGAATACCCTCCACCACCAGATCCAAAACCTTTCAAACCAGTTGAAGGGTCAGCATATAGAAAGCATATCCCGCTACTTGTGGCAATAGCTGGCATTGTATGGGCAGCATATGCATATAAACATTTTATTCATGATGATAGCGAAAGCGATAAACAAAATCACTTGGACCCATCAAAATTCGTTACATTCAAAATAACTTATAAACAAGAGATTACGCCAGAACTGGCATTAATTGAATTGGCGCCAAAGTATGATACTTTTCAAAGATTTATCAAAAATAAGGGTGGTGTCTGGAATGGTAAAAAGATGTGGAGTGTGGATGTTAAACAACCAGAAATTCAAGTTGTTCGGAAATATACCCCGTTACCATTATATTTCCAACAATATTATGATGGCAATGAAGCAAAAGCATTGTTGCGAATGATTGGTAGTGATGACGACGAGGGTCGAATGACTTTGTTGGTTAAAAAATATCATGATGGAGAAGTATCACGATATCTACACCGCTTAGATGTTGGACAAGAGGTAGAGTTACGAGGTCCATTTATTGGATATAAATTCCCATATGCTCCTATTGATAGTACAGAACCTCGAGAACCAATGAAGGATTTACCAAGTCGAATGTTACCTGAATATGATATACCAGAGAATATCCCAAATCCCGATAACATTGCATTTTTTGCCGCCGGTACGGGGATTGCACCAATTTTACAATCATTGTTGTCTACCAACCCACCACGGGGTAAAGTTGATGTTTATTATTCAGTTCGCGATCGATCAGAAATTCCAATCAAAAGATTTTTATTGTTTTTAGAAAAAGCAGGGAGAGCCAAATTCCATTATTTTATTGACAATGAAAAGGGGTTGTTGACTGCTAAAGATATTCCATCTTCAATTCCAAAACAATATCAAAAGAATTTGGATCCTGAACTGGATAAAGAAATTGAGCATGAATTGAAGTTGAAAAAGGCAATGGATGAAATCCGACGTGAAAAGTATGGAATGGAACCAACTGAAACAAGTGAGCCTGCGGTTACTACTACTACTACTACTACTACTACTACTACTAATGTTGCTGAAGTGGCTTCTGTTCCAGTCCCTGTTGAGGCTGAAAAACCTGCTGCTGCCACAAAAAGAGACAATATTGGCCCACGAAGGAAGTATAAATCGGTTGTAGCCCAAGTTGAAGACAAGCCAGAGGATACTAGAGGACCAGCTACTGCAGTGGTATGCGGTCCGGAAGGATATGTCACTTATGTCGCCGGTCCTCGAGGCCCAACTGGTCAAAACCCAATTGATGGTTTGTTGGGTGGAAAAAACTGGGACTCTACAAATGCATTCAGAATGGAAAGTTAAGAATTAACCTTTATTGTACATAAAATAAATACACATCTTTTTATTAATTATTAATATCATTATTATTAACTGTTATTACACTTTTAGTTTTTCTTGTTTCGAGACTTGTGATCACGTCGAATAGGAATCTTAACCCCTTGTACTGCAAAACATCTACTCAATTCAGTAGAATCAATAACCCCTGGGAACTTTTTGGCACTGTAACTTCTAAATGGTTGAGTGAAAGCGCTGCACAAAATAGGTGCAGCGCCAGCCGTATTGAAAGAATCGGCCAAATTGGCAAACGTGAATTTCAATTTATAATGCCCTTCGGTCCGTACAGATAAATCCTGCAAAACAAACCAAACGCCTTGCTCATCTTCCAAATCATGTAACTTAAATGCCGTTGCTACTAATGACCCAATTAAATTTTTAGTCGGTGTCACTGCAGGTGATCGTAGCATTGAATTGTTAGGTTTATTTTTGTTAAATTCTGGATGATGGATTTGACCAGTTGGTAGCACCAAACTTGTGTTTTCGGCCTCATCTGCACTCCATAACTCGACGCATAACGCAAAGCATGAAACATCTAGTTGGTTAACATCACGAACTTCAGACTGAGTCATTGTATCATAAATTCGTAATCTGACACATGGTGGTGGCGTAATCTGTCGACGATCTTTATCACCAAACCCACACATTCTAGCTCGAACTGGCTGTTGTGCTACTTCTAATGCAAAGGTGTATCTCCCTGATTGTTGAGGTGTTGGAGGCGGAACTAATTGTGGAACTGCCATTGCCGGAGGTGGTGTAGGTATCATATGTGATTGAGGTGGTGGAGGCGGTGGTGGCGGTGGTAACTGATGATGGTGATGTGTTTGAGCAAGTTGTGGCATACCTGGTTGTATTTGGCCATTCTGTTGTTGTAGTTGTGTTTGCTGCTGTTGTTGTTGTTGTTGTTGTTGTTGCTGCTGCTGCTTTTGCTGCTGTTGTGGAAGAGGTACTGTCGATGAATAATGAGCATAATTTGCGGGATTTGGTACTGTATATTGGTAAGTAACGGAATGCATTATAACTTTTAGTGTTCAAAGTTTTTGGTACTCTTTGTCTTATTAATTAGATAATGGTTAATAGATTTGATATATCAATGTGAAGTATGAACTAAAAATATAAAAATAAAAAATAAAAAAAAGACTGAAGATTTTGAATAATAATAAAAAATAAAAAAATAAAAGAGAGAGAAAAAGGATCGAGGGATATATATCAATGTTTATTTCTTATTTACTGAAGGGCTAGTTATAAAAACAATGTTGACTTGTGAGAAAGGGGAGAAAAAAGTAATAAAAATATTATTTAGCAAAAAAAAAAAAACAAAAAAAAAAAAATTAAACATAAAAAAATAGAGAGCTAAGTATGCTGTAAATTAAATAAAAAGGGCCAGTTATTGAGATTTCTTTTCTGTTCAGTGATCGACTAACTATTATTAAGATTTTGAACCAAAACATCGAGCTGCTTTATCGCGATTTGATTCAAAAAATTGGTTTAATTCGATTACTAATACCCGAGTATATGAGTGTAAATTTACTACTCTGAACTGCTTGATACAATCAATCATAAACACACTGTCAATTGTATGGGATAAGCGATTGGCTAATTACCTTTTGAAATACCAATGCTTTGGGTATACGTAGTTGGAACAAAAATTTGTATTTACTCGAATTTCTAAAAGATTCAATTCCTGCTGTATACATATTCTATCTAGTATGTATAAACGTGAATTCGGCAGCTTGAGAATCCAACATGGAAATTTGACGTCTTAGATATGAGCCAATTAAAAAGAAAATAGGTAAAAGGAAAAAAAAAAAAAAAAAAAAAAGGGACGTGTTGGAGGAGGGAGAGTGCACTGACCAAAAAATGTCTCTAATCTTGAATCGCTCCTGGATCGGACATTTTTTATCTCGATCACAATTCTCTGTTTACCAAAAAAAAAAAAAAAAAACAACGAAAAACAATAAAAAATATATATTTATACAATAAAAATAATGGAGAATCCGTCCATCGATGTTTTTCATAGGAACAGTTACTGATTATTCGTTGATTGATAAGTAATTAAAGCTACACATCACATTTTGTCAAATAATATGATATACCGTACATGCTCAATTTTAAATTTATGGGTTTTATAGATCTCGCTGTTACCCAAGGCTATATATAATCTTTGTTTTTTGGTTGCACCAATTTTTCACTTCAAACCGGTATATTTCTCCCGCCTTGGGTAGACCAGCTTTGTGGTATCATATATACTTTAATATCAATTGATAAGTTACACATCAGATCCGAGCATTTTTTTAAAAAAAAAAAAAAAAAGTAAGCTGGTATACATATACATACCTCATATGCTGAGGATCTTTTTGCACAAACCCTTGATGGGTCTCCTCTTTGGGTAGTAAGATTTTGCATAGAAAAGGTTGTACAATTCGCACCTTCTTTTTTTGTTCAACTCGTTTAGGAAAAATCCAAAAATGTACGCGATGTGCTATAAAGATATTTACGCTCAGGTTACTGACATGTAAGTAATTAATTAGGGGTGCAGGTGTACGTACCCGTGCATGAAAATATAAGAGATTACTGTAAGGAAAATAATAACTTTTTATGCAATAGTATCTGATGAATGCATGAACACACACAAATCAATGCAATGAGCTTTTAGGTTGTGTAGAAAAACGCGTATCATTCATTGGTGAAAAAAAAAAACCTGCTTATATATCTGCGCACGAAACACGACGCTTAATTATTGAAATTAAAGCTGCAATCGGGATCTAGCAAAAATTTGTCTATTTGTAGTTAATCTAGTGCAGTATGTGTGGGATCGATCCGGATGTGCACCACGGGAGGGGGGGGGGGGGGGATGTGTCTGGCTGTACCAGCTGGGCTGCGAACCGATACGATAGAAAGATCTCAGTTAGAATCTCGCTTGATTTAGCGGCACTATTATATTTACCAACATTAAGATTGAATCTTAAATTCTCAAAACATAACAAACAATTGCTGGGGGATAGGTGTACTTTATGTGTTCCGTTTGTTTTTATCTATATTAGATGTTGATAAAAAAATAATAATAAAATAAACAACACTTGTCATTTTAATATTATTGATCACATATATTACAAATGCAACTATTCCAAATTGGGAAAGTAATAATTAAAAACAAACAATAGAAAAAAAAAAATGCTTTCCAGGATCTGGGAATAGCTTATCATTACGATATGGAAAAATAACCTTCACTCAGAATGTCCATAAAACTGGGATTTTATCTGATCAACCCCGCCCAAGCATCTTAAAGCCCAAAAAAGTTGGCCCTGATTTTTAGGTGCATTTTCGACTCCCGCCAACAGAAAAGTTTTGCCCGAGTTTTTTAAAAAAAATTGGTGGTGCAAGAATTTCAGATCGGTGATATTGACAAACCGTGAATTTTTTTTTTTTTTATTTATTTAAATGCTTCCACAAAAATGAAACCGTCATCAGCATTAAGTTCAACAGTTAAACAACTTTCAAGATATTCATCGATAGAACCAAACTCCACCGTTTTCTCAGCCATACAACCCACCGGTGTTTTTCACCTGGGGAACTATTTGGGGGCAGTTAAAACATGGGTGGATATAATGCACCAGTCACCGGGTACCACCAAGATTTATTATGCCACGGCTGATTTACATGCTATTACCATGCCGCAAGACCCAGAAACACTACGCGCCAATCGCCATCAAGCCATTGCCAGTATTTTGTCCACCGGGATCGACCCCGAACGATGTGTGGTATATCATCAGTCACAGGTCGCTCAGCATTCACAATTAAACTGGTTATTAGCTACAATAACGGGGATGGGCAGTTTGAATAGAATGGTTCAATGGAAATCAAAGGCGAGATTGAGTGAATCGTCAAGTTTGGAAAGTTTGGATAAAGAATCATTGTCGAAATTACAATTGGGGTTGTTTGCATATCCTGTTTTACAAGCCGCAGATGTGTTGATTCATAATGCTAATTACGTCCCGGTTGGTGAAGATCAGTCTCAACATTTGGAATTGACAAGAAGGATTGCCACTACTTTCAACACCCGGTTTGGGTCTGACGAGTTCAGGTTCCCAATCCCAGCGACATTATTGGCGCCATTTAAAAAAATCAGTTCTTTACGGAATCCAAATAAAAAAATGAGCAAAAGTGATCCTGATACTAAATCTTGTTTATATATTACAGATGATGTGGGTACAATTAAATCAAAAATTAGAAAAGCAGTCACTGATTCAATTGTTGGACCAATTAGTTATGATCCTGTTGCAAGACCTGGCGTTGCCAATTTGGTTGAAGTGTGTTCTGGGCTTTTGAACAAAACTCCACAAGAAGTATTAGCACATGAATTGTCCAACGTCACTAACCACGCTGATTTGAAATCAACCGTTGCAGATATTGTGGCCGATGGGCTAAAACCAGTCCGAGAACGTTATAATCAATTAATGTCTGAACCTCAATATTTACATGATATCACCAAGGCCGGTGCTCAAAAGGCATCTGTATCTGCTGCAAAGACAATGGAAAGAGTTAATAAAGCAATGGGGTATTAATCTAATTAAAAGCTATTTTTTCTATTGTAAATATGTATATAAGAAAGAAAAAAATAAAAATAAAAATAGAAACGTTTGTATATATAGATAATAGTAGTTTAATGGACTGATTGAATAGACCCAGCGGATTGCGGTGGAGATCGAATTGGAATTATTTCTGGCGGTTCGTGCGGATTGTTATGACCACTACCAGGACGTGAATTGATGCTTCCCATATTGTTATTATTAATATTATTGACTGCAGCCGCCATGGATTGCATTCCGCCATTTAAACCTGAAATACTCAATTTGGCAGTAATTTCTTTCAATTCAGTTTCTCTCCTGGTCAATTCAGCCCTCTTTTCAGCAATTTCTTTTTGAAACTCCTCTTCAATCTTTTGCAACTGTTGATGTTCTCTATACAATGGTTGTGTGACACCTGGCATAGTAGAAGGTATGGTATTAGTAGTAGCACTTTCATCACATTGGGTATTATTACTATTGCTGTTGTTTTGAACTTGTTTTACTTCCTTATTTTGGACATGAACAGATACTTCACTTTGTAAATCAGCATCATTTGAAGTATCCAAGATATTTGGATCACCCTCACTTAATTTCTCAGTTCGATATTTTTCGTACAAAACTTCATGAGTCAAATCTCGTAATTCTTGTAAATGAGATCCAAATAAAACTGATCGCAATGTGGGGAAATCTGACTGTTGCTGATCTTCAACTGAAACAATACCCCATGGGTATTGTCTTGCTCTAATATACCTCCATTGACCTGGGCTTACTTCAATATCATGACATTCGTTCGATCCAACAATTGCAAATGGTACCATTTCCCGTAAACTTTTGCATTCCAGTAAAGTTTCTTCATCAGAGCTATCACTATCTGGGAAATAATAAATTGGAATACCAAAATGACTAATATCATCTATAATGGCTCTTTTATTCTTAGCCAATTCATCTTTAGTCAAAGTATCTGCCTTGGCAATTACCGGAATTACATTAACTCTTGCACTCAGCGACATCATCAAATCAATATCCAATTCTCTCAATCCATGACCAGTTGGTGCAATGAAATACAATGCAGCATGAACTCGGTTGTCCTTAAATTTTGGATTTCGTTTAACTCGTTGTTCTTCGGCCAAAATAGCATCATATTGTGATTCCAAATATTCGACGATTTTATCACAGCAATGGTTATTATCAATGGCGTCTCCAAACCCTGGGGTATCAACAACCGTTAAATGAATAACAGTTCCATCTTCTTCATCTAGCTGGACGCATTTATCATGTAACTGCATTTCGGTAGTTGATCTAACACGGTGTTCTGGGAAAACTTCACCATTACAAAGGGTATTAATGAAGGTAGATTTCCCGGTGCCACTTCGTCCACAAACCATTAACGATAAACTGAACCCTTTCTTGACAATTTTCTTTCGTCTCATTTGTTCTGGGGAGGTATAAGAATACGAGTTGGTATAAGCAGATGGAGGTAACTCAGCAAAGTTTGACATTTTATGGTATTAACAAATCAAGCAGCGTCTAAATGGTATTTTTTTTTATTATTAACTGTGGCTGTTAAGAAAATAAAAACGGGAATATAATAATACCACAATTTTTATTATAAACAAAAAAATATAAATAAAAAAAAAAAAAAAAAAAATTCATAATAATAATACTAATAAATAATCTATCCTTGTCATGCGTGTTGCTTAATATTTTCCTTTTCTCTTCGTTCTCGTTCTCTTTCATGTTCATGCTGCTCTAGCCGTTCTTCCAATTCAATCCGTTTTGATTCTTGCCATCTTGCTAGTTTTGCATTGTGGTGCACTTTGAAACCAAAGATCTTTGGAACGAATCGTTCGTTTGATTTAGTCGGTAATAAATGTGGATAAACTTGGAATAACATTCCTGGGAAAGAAGTACCAAAGTAAGCACCATCAATGTTAGCATGACGTAAACTTTTTGGATTATATAAATCTTCACATTTCGGACAGTATAATTTTACTGTTGAATTTCGTGGCGTATCATGTAATCCCACTGGTAATAATGCTTGTGTGTTACAATAGACTCTTGGACATCTACCAAAATCATTGTTTTTGTATTTATCGACCATTTTTTGCAACCCACGCGCCGTGAGAATGTATCGCGCGTGTACCAATCCGTATAAATGATGTGCCAACCTTTGGATATGTTGCCCTTCTTCTGTATTCATATCCATATCGAAATTGTCAGTAATCACATTAATACTTTGTTGAATGTTTTCAACTGCTGCGTTGAGGCCAGTTAGATTGAATCTGTCTACAATAAAGTCGCTATCAACATCGCAAAAGTATTCATTCCCTTTGGTGCCCAGAAACCAATCAATCCAGAAATATTCAGAATATCCTTCTGATGCGCTATCTTCATCACTTTTTTTATCTCCAACAATTGAGGCCATCTTGTTGACTTAGATGAAAACGAGTTCAAATTGTTTGACGGAAAAAAAATAAAAATAAAAATTTATCTGTTGTTGTGAATTTTTTTTCGGCGATGTAATAAAAAGTTTTTTATTGTCTATGGTGGTTAAAACTCCCAACACAACATTGTACACACAACAGCTCTCATTTTTTTAGTGGGCGGATAAGTGGAACGTTTAACTATATTTAATTAAATTATATATTAATTAATGGGGTAATTGTATGGTTTAACCGTAAACCTTAATTTTACTGGTGTAAATATTAAAATATCTTGTTTTTTTTGGTATTATAGTGCAGTTATTCTTTTTAGTAGTAACACCCAAAAACTCCCAATAATTTAAAAAGTGTTATTAAAACTTGTATCAATAATTAAAGTTTGAAACGCCTCATATCGTGCGGCTTTGAAATTATAAAAGCCACTGAAACCCCATTGCGTGCGCCAGGTCTTCAATAATTTTTGATAAAATATCCTCGACATTAGTCCCAGCGAGTTTCTCAGGCACTTAAAACTGACAAGCATATTTTATTAGTGCCGATTCGGCTGTAGTAGCAGTATGAAATTTATCCCAACGCCATTAATAAAAAAAAAAATTAAAAAAAAAAAAAACACACAAACAATTTTGACAAACAAGATGCTGGCCAAAATTATGGACCATAGCAGTTTGAGTAATATCCAGCAACAACAATAAAAAAATAAAAAATAAAAACAAATGTTCAATTTCAACCCAAAAAATAAACAAAATTTTCTAATAGGCCCTAACTGCTACGCACCACTCTAATTTTTTTTATTTCTCCCAAACTCCCAATCATTATACTTTCAATAAAAATCGAGCCAACTCTTTTCTTCCCAAATATTTATTATTATTTTTGTTAAACTATCGCTGCCACGTCTTGTTCATACTTTTTTTTTTTTTTTTTTTTTTTTTTGTCGTATACCAACACATAAATATCGTGATAGCAACACACGACAACACCAACGCACCTCCACAAAATAATTTTAACAAAATAACGCGCAACATAATAATACTAATAATAATAAAATGCACATTATTCGACCATCTTGGTTAGTGCACCAAGCGGAAAATAGGGAGCATGAAATTTATTCAGTGAGTATTTCGCCAGATGGGTCCCGACTAGCTTCTGGAGGACAAGATTGTAAAGTACGAATTTGGTCAACTGAAACTATCAACAAAACATTGAAAGAAGATGATCCACAAGGTCCTAAACAATTATGTTCAATGTCGAATCATGCGGGGGCTGTCACAGTGGTTAGCTTCTCACCATTAGGTACATATTTGGCGTCAGGAAGTGATGATAAAGTTGTATTGATCTGGGCCAAAGATGATACACGACAGCCACGGCAGGAGTTTGGTCAACAAGGCGAATCAGATACAGAAAGTTGGGTGGCTCAAAAGAGATTAATTGGTCACGAAAATGATGTTCAAGATTTGGCGTGGTCACCAGATGGATCGTTATTGGTGACGGTTGGGCTGGATTCTACAATTATTATATGGAATGGTGCCACTTTTGAACAGCTGAAAGTTTTGAATTTACATGGCTCTCACGTTAAAGGTATCACCTTTGATCCGGCTAATAAATATTTTGCAACTGCTTCAGATGATCGAACTGTCAAGATTTTTAGATATCACCGATCGGGGCCGGAACAAACTTTTCAAGTGGAGTGTACTATAGCCGCACCATTCCAATCGTCACCATTGTGTACTTATTTTAGAAGATTGAGTTGGTCGCCAGATGGTACTTTGATCGCAGCTCCAAACGCAACCAATGGCCCTGTTTCTACTGTAGCGCTGATCAGTCGAGGTACATGGGATGCTGATATTAGTTTGGTTGGGCATGATGCGCCATGTGAAGTTGTTGCATTTTGTAGTAGAGTTTTCACACCCCAAAAGCCAGAAGACCGTACAAAAGATTTTGATACGATTCAAGTTATTGCTACGGCTTCACAAGATAAGTCAATTGCTCTTTGGAATAGTGCAGCATCAAGACCATTGTTGGTGGCTAAAAATGTTACTGAAAAGGCAGTTACTGATATTGTATGGAATGCAGAAGGCGATAGATTGTTTGCTTGTTCATTAGATGGCTCGATTATTATGATTGTATTCGAAGAAGGGGAATTGGGGTATCCATTACCGGTTCATGATATCCAATCACAATTGACACGGTATGGTGGTGGTAGGGACGCAACACAAATTGCAGAGTCAGTTGAACAGGTTCAATTGGAAGATGCCATCCCTCAAGAAGATAAAAATGTTGATGAATCAAAGATGGACAAAGTAATGGGAAATGGCGATGCAAAAGCTACGGTTTCCAGTTCATTTACTAATATCACTAATAATAGTAGTAATGTTAATGGTACGACGACAGACACTGGTGCCATCAATGGTAATAGTAATACTAATTCTGAAAAGCCAGAAGCTATACAACAAAGCCAACCAATGCAATCTACTCAACCAACACAATCATCAGAGCCAACACAACCACCACCGACACAGAAGGTGAATGTCTTAAATACTAAACAACAGATTACATATACAAAAGAAGGTAAGAAGCGACTGGCGCCGCAACTGATTACAACGAGCCAACCAATGAAATCAACATTGCCATCACAACCTCCACCTTCTAGAGAATCAGAAAAAAACCTTCGAGTTATGGAAGTATCAAAACCAAGTTATGCATTGCCAAAAGGTGGATTACAAACATTAGTCATTGGTAATAAACGGAAGAATGAAGAAGACGAAGAAGCAGCTATCGCCTCCAATGCCAATAAAAAACAAAAACATGTCGAAGAGATACCAGAGTTTATTAAACCAGCAGTGGTTTCACCGGCCTCTACTGTTTCTAATGTGCGATTAGGAGTCCCAAAAGTTCGGACATTTTTTTCCTCATCCCCAGCCACAGTTCTTAATACCAGTAATAATAATAATAATAATAATAATAACAATAACAATGATGAGGATGATGATGAAGAAAATGAAGAAAATGATCGTAGTGTGTTGGAAATTCGAAATGGATCAGGTAATGAATCTGAACCAACAAGATTAACCGTTACTAGAAAAAGTCAAATTATTTTCATGGATTTCTTACCACGGCATGGTCATTTAGCATCTGGACAAGGGGATATCTTTTGGGCAGTATCAACAGAAGATGGTACATTATATTTATATTCACCAACTGGGACAAGAATGATGCCTAGTATTGTGCTAGGTAGTTCAATAGCCTTTTTGGAAAGTCAGGGTCCATATTTAATGGCAATCACATCAATTGGGATGGTCTATGTTTGGAATATCAAAAAGAAACAAGCAGTACATGAACCAGTCAGTTTAGCTCCAATTCTGGATGCCGGGGTAAAATTTTTAGATAAAGGCGTTCAACGAGCTCCAGATATAACTCAATGCGCAGTTACCAAAAATGGCAACGTCGTGGTTACTTTGAGTAATGGTGCTGGGTACACTTATAATCGATTAATGTATACTTGGCAGCGGGTATCAGAAGAATGGTGGGCTATTGGATCGCAGTTCTGGGATTCCAGTTCACGGAATCACATATCTGGGGTCGTTGGTATGGTGGAGCGGCGAACTAATGATATTCAACGACGAAGTGGTAGATGGGGGTATCACTTGCAAAGAGCTACTCGAAGCCGAATGCTGCAAGGGGGCTATGAAGGGTTTGAAACTATTGTTTCATTGGCTCATTTGGAGAATAAGATTGGTGCAGCGATTCTATTGGAATCCAAAAGCGAACTAGAGGAGTTTATATTGACTTATGCATATCAGATTGCGGAACAAGCGTTGAGTGATAGAGTGGAAGAGTTGTTGAAAATGTTATTGGGTCCGGTGTTGATTGATAAAACTGAAGATGATAATAAATGGGATCAGTATATTTGTGGTATTGATAAACATGATTTGTTGGAAAAAGTGATCAACAAGATTGGCGGCACTCGGCAAGTTCAACGGGTTGTTACTAAATATGCTGAAGCTATTGGCAAGATTTAATTATTATATTTATTATTACCCTTTTTTTTTTATATTTTGATAAGCATTTAATTTATTTTCAAATTTTTTTTTTTTTATTAGTATTGGATAAATTATCTCATCTATTGTATTGAATTCAATCATTGTACGCTTAAACCCGGGGGTGTTACGCACGTTATAAACGCCACCAAAAATTGGCTTACTCGATTGGGGACCATTGATTGGATTATTTTTATTTTTAATAAATGTTTGAGACTTGCGTATTAGTTATTAGTTGAACAAATAGCGCTGTCAAGTCTTTGTAAGCACTGCGGTTAAAGGTGTCTTTTATTTTAGATCCCGCTTATAATTGTATCGCATTAAATACATACGTAGCACACCTGATAGTGCGTAAAGGTCCAAAAAAAAAAAAAAATTGGCTTAACCATTGATGCAAAAGCACCGGGATCCTTGATACATTGGCTGACTGGTAAAAAAAATATAATTAACTAATAAAGGTAGGCACAGCTTAAAATTTCGCTTAACTAATGATATTTTTTACTATGCATTTATTAACATCTTATATATACCAGATACATTCAAGCTCGTCCATAACTCGTTGGTGAAAAAAAAAAAAAAAAAAATCCAGCCATGTTAATGGCTGTGTTACCGATAAATTCTAGGCATAATTACATCTCATCGTCGAATATTGTAGCAACGAAATCGGTAGTAAAAACTATCTTAATTGCTGAGAAAGACTTGGTTGAGGACTTAGGCCCAGTTAAAAGGTGATCTATTAAAAAATAAGAAAATAAAAAATCTTTTAAACGTCCTTATTAAATAATATGTCTTAGATCTAAAAGCTCGGTATTTTTTTATATGTTTTCTTTTTTCTTGGGATGTTAATTTAATTACTGCAGTGGGATTAATTGAAATTTTCAAGCTCCATGGGGTCGTCTCAATATTTAAATTGATTAAAGTAATTATTTTTTTTGGCGTTACCTTCCAAATAGATTATTAACTAGCCTATAATACTACATATGGCGTATTGGTGTATTTCTAGCATTATATATAGCCATGAGGGCAGTACCATCAACAATAGCATTTTATAAATTTTTTTTTTTCTTTTTATGGCTTAACGAAATTGGTGTGGCACCCGTTTTCAAACAGTATTAATTGTTGGCTGTTAAGAACCTTTTAAACAGTTGATTCTGGAACATGTATCTGCCTACATTGGGCAATAGACCATTATACAGGGTGCCATACATCTAAAGTTTTACTAATATTTGTGTGCTTACCAGTGCTATTGTTCAGCTGGAGCGTTTAGACTATTGAAACTGTCCTAGAGACGTATATGATTGTGATATATTAATTAATTGGTATTATTAGTATATAAGCCTATGGGACTAAATAATCTGCATTTGATAATATTAATTAATTTTTGATAGGCAATGATGAACCAACGTCCCGCAGCTATGACCAAGCTGTATGGAATACGGGCGAACCAAGCAACCCTATGCAAGCTATCTAAAAGGGAATCACACAGTCTTATAAAAGTTAATCACAAATAACATTTTCAATTGTATCCATCTGTTTTGCCAAATACATGGACTAGAATTCCCCCGTATTGACAACAAATTTCTTATAAATCCCAACCTATAATCTAATCTAACTATCTCTAATTGCAATGCAGTGTAGTGCAATGATTTGATGGATTCGGATTGCAGCTTACAACTGTCATTAAGCTTGTAAAAAATGACTGCAGCCAAATTTTCATGTTAATAACAAAACAAAAAAACCGATGCATTCAAATGTTTAAAAAAGAAACATTGCCTCCCGATCTTTTCCTTTTTTTTTTTTTCTTTTTTTTTTTTCCCTCGGTCCTGTTAATAACTCGCTGGTATTCAATTGGTGAGGAGAGCTAAATTTGGAAACATGAAATGCCCCAAATAGAGGAAATCAAATTGTGTGGAATGAGCAGAAATTTAATACTAAAAGAGGTGCGCGGCTGGAGGCAGCCCCCACTTAATTATATTTTATTGCCGGTAAACTTTAAGGCTCAAGCACCCAACTTTTTTTTTTTTTTTTTTCAGCGGATCCCTGGCAAATATGCATACTAATTATACCACCGGTCTAAGCTTGACTAAAGAAGAAAGAAAAGAAAAGAAAAAAAAAGGGTTGTGGCATAGGCATAAGCATAAGCATACGATATGCAAAATGCACAAAACAAAACAAAAAAAAAAAAACAAAAAAAAAGTTTATTAAATGATTAAACTCAACTGATCTCCCTAAAATAGCCTTATTTTTGCTGCTCTGAAAGCTTGTAACAATTGATAACCTTATGCCTATTAAAATAATAAAAGCACTGCAGTCCTCATAATTAAGCTTGTTCAATTTTTCGATTAAATTTTTTTTTGTTGTCTGTTTTATTTAAATAAAATACAATATCCTTTTTCTAATTACCTACTATAATATTTTGAATTTTTTTTTTACGAACGTTTTTGGATTAATTTTTTTTTGTTTTGTTTACCAAACCATAGTAATAGTAGATACGATGGCCAATATAAGAGCATTCGACACGTCGATTGGTACAAACTTCACTAATGACGCTTGTCCACAGTTCTTTCAAGATTTCACCTTAAATGATACTTTTAATAATTGTTACCCAATGTCGTTTTTTTTACAAAATTCACAATCCTTTACCAAACAGGTTCGAAAAGGTTTAGAAACAACTGAAAAAGTGATGGATCAAAGTTGTAAAGTTGATTTCGGGAAATGTAAAAAATTAATGAAAGATTTGAACGGTCAGTTAAAGGAGCATTGTAAAAAAGACCTTCAACGAGAGAATCCATTAGTTGTACAAGCGAGCAACGATTTTTCATCTTATTCAATGATTCACGATGCTACATGTTTGAAATATAAACAACCATCAATAATAAATTCATCAAATTCGACAGATGATAAAGAGAGGCCCAAATACTGTTATACCGAAGCATTATTCGGTCCTGATTCATTAATCAATCTGGACGCTTATTTATACATTTTACCATATGGTCAACAATACCCCGGAGTCGATGAGGACGTATCTGCATTTTTAACCACCAATGGCACTGAAATGGCAGCCTCATGTGGGAAATGTACACGAGAGGTGATGGAAATTTTTAAATCTTATACTTCAGATAGCGACCTGCCAATTGTTGACACTTATGTTGCAGCTGCTCGACAAATTAACAAAGGCTGTCACAAAAAGAACTACATTAACGAAACCATGAATGCTACTAAATCCAACGATCCTCGACAATCAGAAAGCAATACAGCTATAAGTTTTCGAAAGAGAGACACTTCCACGGTTCTTCTTTTTGCCTTTTTGATTCATTTCTTATTTGCATTGTTATTTTAAAAAAAAAAAAAAATTATAGCTACTTTTTTGTGCTAGTTTACTAACCTTTCTTCTTTTGTACATATATATATATATATACTTTGCATTGTTCTAATTTACGAGTTTATGATTATTATTTATTTATTCATTTTTTCATTTCCTTCTTCTAAAGATGCATTGATCCATTGTCGACTTCAAATGGCAGTTTTGATTTTTTATTTTTTTTTCTCTTGTAATTTTGATGAATCAAAGACTTGCATGTGTCAAAATGAAAAAAAAAAATATCATATAATAAAAGCACCAAAAATATGGATCCAGCGTAAACCACCTTAACCACTTCAGCTGGGCGTGCATAAGGATACTCAATTCAGTCTTAATCCTTTTAAGCTTGGCTGTGTTAGCGAGCTCGCAAATTTAATTAATAAAACAATCGATCAATAAACATTCACTGATAAGCTTTAAATATACGATCGACCTCCCGACGGACGACGATCACGGAATACGGCCCGGGAATGATGTCGGCGAAGTCTGTGTAAATCACTTTTTTGTTTTTCAAACGAGGCAATAATTTTGCCAATCCTTTTTTTTTTTTTTATGCACTGCAGGCTTATGAATTCTAAGGCTATAAAGACAACCAAAAGACAATCACTGAATTAAACTAGTTAAATGCTTCGTTGGCCAACCAGCCCCCTCTCCTAATGGAAAAAAACCTTATATACGTTATAATCTTTGTTCCACAAAGAGATTCTTCATGTATACAGTAGTTAAAGTGACAATAAATTTTAAAGCGAATTTGCCTGTCCATGATCGGATTTTAATTATTTATCACTATCAGATACGAGCAATGGGGGTATGCAATATTAATACCGCAACTTCTTCCACTACTTGCTTCTGGCTGTATAAAAAAACAAAAAAATGCAGCGTTTGCAAATATTGCAATTACAAAATTTCCTCCCGCTCTGTGTTAAAATCTTAGCCTAGCAAAGGCCGATACAAAATTCTCCTCGTTGCTATGGAAGCATTATATACGGCGTAAACTCTCAACAATTTGTAAATTTATTAATAATAGCCGATAATGATCTTGTACTTTAATGATTTTAATTTTCTGGTTGCTACAGTAGCATCAGATGCATATAAAACTTCGCCGTCTGTAAGCCCAATCCCTAGAACTTTTTTTTTGGAAGAGGGGGGGGGGAAGAAACCGCATATACAGTTGCGTTAACGTCAAAAAAATTAAGCAGACTAGCTTACTTAATTAGGAAATTACTTGTCTTAAGAAATTCAACCCACAATTCACTGTTTGTATAAATGTTTTGGGGAATGAGCTATGTTGATGTGGCTGTACATGTGCGCTGATGTTCTATTATAGCGTATACGCTAACTGTAGACTATAGCATGCGGCACCTAAGTACATACGAATATTTTTGAAAAACTAATCAATTTGACTCTGGGTGATTAGGCCGCAAAGCTCCTCATACAAAATTAATCGCCGCAGTTTGCGCGGCAATTGATTGTCAAGAGCTATATTTAATTTTTCCCAAACTTGTTGTAAACCGATAACCCCAACATTTCGGCGTCAAAAAAAAAATTCAAAACCCTCTAAAACACTAATTTATAAAACACTTAGCTATAGTCAACTTTTGACAGACAAAAAAAATGGCAAATAAACAAAAAAAGAAAACGCTAAAGTCTTCAAATTCCATCGCAGATGATAAAAAAAGCAAAAATGAACAAATTACAAAAGAGGAGACCTTAACCGCACTACCTTTACCAACGTATCAGACTATAATAGACCAAGGATTACAAGTAGATGAAGACTACAAAATCAGACAAGACCAAAACGTACCCAATTCACCTACTTTAATTCTGGACTGGCTCTTAACCAGACCAATGCAAGTCGCTAGTGAATTTTTTCCAACAAATGTAGATGATTTTAAATTATCCCAAACTTATAGGTATATGGGGTTGCGTCAACAATCTGGTACAATTGCTATATCTAGATTAATTATTGGAACCTGGGATAAATATACAGATTATACTTATACCAAGGAATTGTTTTCAAATAAAAATAGTACCTGTAAAGATATACAAGATTTTTATGAGGAAACGTTGATTGGAGTTCCGGATTCAAAGAGAAGTACTGAAATGTTTAATGGTCTAACCCCTCTGGTAAATTTATTCTGCATGTCCAAAAATTCCGCTGGAGATAAAGATGCAAAATGTGAAACGCAAGCTGGGTTTCTTGATGTTGCCGCTGAAGATAATAAGCTTTTAAAAACTGTAACATTTTGTGGGTATTCAATTCGGCTTGTAGCCAACAAAATGAAAAGATATACTTGCTTGGCGATAAATTTTAATGAAAAAGGTGGGCATTCAGTTGGTGCAGAATTTTACCGATACTTTAGTTGTAGAAATGATGATAAACCATGTGTTAGCGAGTATAATAGTAGAATGAAAATTTTGATGAACGATGATTCGGAGTTTAGGTTCATGGGTTGTAAACAGTTTGCAACATATTTAAGACATATCTTGTTCTATGCAGCTAAGGCTGATTGTCAGTATTTGGTAGTATTTGGGAAAGACAGTTTGGTAATTTTGGATTTAGGACAAGATACCAGAGTTTCTATATCCCCACAAGATCATGGTGAAGTAAAATGGAATGATATTAATGGGGAGGTATTCCATCGAACAGACACCAAGGTGCCTATGAATGCAGCATTATATTGGTTTTTATGTTATTCTCATGCAAAAGTTTTCAATACAATGAACGAAGGTATTTCTAATTTAGGCCTTAACTACATGCTTGAAGCATTGGGTGAAACTGACGATTATTATAGAAAACAGGAAAAAATCTATTTGGAAACGTTGAGTAAAGCTCTATACCTGAAAGAAGATTATCAAGTATTAAATTTGGAAGATTATAACGTTGAAAAAGTAAAAATTGGTAATGGGTTGGTATGCCAAGTTTTGAGCGTTAGTAAAAATATCTTTGGTGAAATCTGGCCATATCATGTATTGAATTTGGATGGTCTGTCAAAGTTACAGAACATATTCCTATATGTATTTGATGAGAGATATTATACTAAAAAAGATTTGATTCTCCATACGCTATCTGGTCAATATGACGATCCAATTGCTAGTTTTATCGCTGGGATGATAATTAGCTCATGTCCGCAACGACATTTATGCCCTAGAATACAAATAATTGGAAAGTTTAAACCGTCTGACTGGAAAAGTACAACTGCTACTGGTAATGAATTTAGTGGAGTTGTAGTAGCTGGTCCTGATTTGAGAGATCGTCGAATGAAGGATCATGATAGTTATATTAAATATTGTCATAAATGGTGTGCTATGGCTGGCGAATCTTACAAACCAAACCTCCCGAACCCTAATACTATGGTGGAAACTTTTGATGGGATGGTTACAACTTGGGATATTTTTGGTGTTCTTTCTAATAAAATTTAGCTATTTTATTTATCTATTTATTGAGCCGCACGTAATTAATAAACACTGTTGTTTTTTAGGCGCCAATTTTTTAATTTATTATAAATTTATTATTATCTTCACTCTGACAGTTATATTATCTACAAATAGACACTATAGAATTATGATTATATCTTTATTATTATTCATTTCTACAGTATTGGGGTACTACCACCATCAAGCTTATACTCAGGCCTCGCCAAACTTGTTAGTTCCTACTCCAGATTATGGCGTCTTGGAACATTATTTAGAATTCATTGCCATTGCTGGATGTATTAGAAATGAGCGGCAAATTCCAAATCCTGTTTTAATCCAACCAACATTTGATGAGAAAAACAATACGGTTACAAACACTACGTTTACAAACACTACTACTACTACTAAGATTGAATCAAATGAATACATTTTACCATCATCATTAACAACTAAAAAAACTAGCTGTAAAATGTTTTGCGAAAATTTTCCAGAGATGGAGTTACTATACACCTGGATTGATAGAAGCCCTGTTGTTGGTACTGTCTGGGGGATGGTTGCAATTGATCATCAATCTGAACGGGTAATTTTAGTAACTAGAGGATTCATGAGATATAGCAAATACTCGCAATTAGATCATGTCCCACAAGAATTAATTATTCCAGAATATGATACAAAGCCGGTTTGTAATGACGCGAACTGTAAAGTGGATAAAGTTATTTACGATGCTTATTCACAAGTATGGGCTAATGTTAGACAGCCATTATCTGATGCGATCAAAAAACACCCACAATACTCGTTATTTGTTGCTGGCCATAATATTGGTGGCGGTATTGCACAGTTAATTGCAGTTACACTGAAATTGTTAACATTTAATCCATTGCTAGTCACTGTTGGTCAACCAGCTATCGGTACCGCTGCATTTGCTGATTGGCATGATAAATTATTTAATGTTGGTGGTCCAATTGTTTACCCACAACGTAATGAACAGGGTCATTTCATTCCTACTAAAAGAGAAGTTATCCAAGTCACTTCATTAGATCATCAGTTTCAGAGCATAGAACATTTTGGCTCCGAAAAATGGCCCCAAAAAGCCAGTAAGTTTTTAAACCTACATCAATATCAACATACCGGCGGTAGAATTGGGTTTAGAAGTGATGAATTAGGATGGCCAGCTGCTTACTATTTGGATAATTTTTTTGCAACAATGATGATGAGTTCTGCCGATGGAGATTCGATTCTAGAAGAGGGGATGATGCCGCCAATTCCAATACCAAATAAAGATGCTATACCAAATGCTAGACAGAAAAATAAAGAAGATACCAAATTCCAAAGATATTCAACATATAATCCATCTAAATACATGTATCCATCTGCGTGGTATGCAATCCCAATGTTTTGTGAAACTAATGATCTGGAAGAGTACGCTATTGAACATGATCATTGCGACACTCATGATTGCCGAGTATTGAATGGTCCATGGAACATGATTCCTGACTTTACGAATTAGCTGTTATATTTTATTATTAATACATTTCTTTTTTAATATATATTTTACGAATTAGCTGCTATATTTTATTAGTAATACATTTCTTTTTTATTGTATGCACCTTACTAGTTTAAATATTTCATCATATCATCACCATCCCCATCTTTTATGTTTCCGTTAACATGCCCATTTTCATCCTCGCTAGTCAATTCATTCCACAAATCTTCAAAGAAAGTTGGTTTAGTTTTTAAATTATCAATCTTATCCAGCGGACGAATAACTTTAAACGCACCGGTACCAATCCCCATCGATTGACCCAAAATAATACATTCTGAAACCCCATCAATTGAATCACTCTTCATATAAAATGCGGCATCAAACAAATGATCGGTAGTCTTTTCAAAGGACGCCAATTGCAACACCGAGTCTCGCATCTTGGCCAACCCGAACCGCGTAATCCCCAAAACTTCCCCCTTGAAAGTCATCACATCACCTAACAATTGGAAATGACGAGAATCGACCGACATCCCGTGACTACTCATTGTAGTATCGATTTCGTTAATAATACTGGCCCGTGCGGCTTCGATCCCTAAAACTTCATAATTCTCCAGAATGTGATTAGTCGTGGTAGCCCACCCAATAACCCCGTCAGTAGTCATGACATCTTTCAAGCCATAGCCTTCAACCAACAACTCTTTCTTGTTATCTTTTTCTCTAATGTTGATAACAGCACGGGAAATATTTGGGAATCCCTTCACCACGACATTTGGTAATGCACGTCGTAACATTTGTGATCTATAGTACATTTCATTCTCTATAGCAGTGGCATTTTTACCCGTGCCAGGAGCTTGTGGAATCACAGCAACTTGGATCTTGTCTTCACCAACGATTCGAACATCACCCGTAGTGATTTTTAGTTTAGGCGCTCTGACAATTGCGGCTGCGACTTCATCAATTGAAATTTCCAGTCGTAATCGTTCAATTGTCTTCCAATCAACTCTCATTCCAATAAATGCATTATGCTCCATAAACACATCTTCAATATACGACACAACATCTTTTAATAGGGTCTTTTCAATTCTCCCCTTAATCATTCTAGCCACACGTTCATCATCGTCGTTTTGCAAAACTGCTTTAATAATAGGAGTACTAATAGTCTTGCTAGCGTTGATAATTTCTTTAATACGAGGAACCCCCAATGTAATGTTCATACTAGCGACACCCGCAAAATGGAAAGTCTTCAACGTCATTTGTGTCCCCGGTTCACCAATCGATTGCGCCCCAATGGCCCCAACTGCAGTACCCGGTTCCACTTTAGACCGTTCATATTTTTTCAAACACAGTCCCAAGAATTCATTAACTAGCCGTTTAGTAATTTTTACGACCTGATCAACAGCGATTTTTTTCGGTCGTGGAATTAATTCATCAAAGTCGACTCCTTCGTATTCTTCACCTTCTGGTTTGGTCATTAATGCAAGCATGTTCTTTCGTGCTCGGACCTTACCCAGTGCCTCAGCTCGTGAATATATAAAGTCTCGGACAGATTTGTAAAAACCTCGCTGTGGATCCCATTCATCTACAAATGCATCCAAATCATCGCCTCCAGATATCAATTTGCCCAAGTTATCTCGCCGTTCTAATTTATTCTCCAGTGGTTGTAATATACTCTCCATCAATTCAAGAATTTCATGTGGTTTCAACCCGGCATCGGTATGATTGAATGTAATATTAACTGAATGATTCCATGTCTTGACAAAGTTGATAGGAACACCATCCCCTTCCATATCAAATGGATCCATCCCATCACCACCATAGTGGAATTGAACAATGTTACTAGCAGACGTTCGAACAGTATTATCATATTGTGAAGATAAATCTTCCAACGATTTCATCAACCGCCGTGATGCATACCCAGTATCAGCCGTTTTAACCGCAGTATCAACCAACCCTTCACGACCAGAAATGGCATGAAACAAAAATTCTGGTGGAGTTAACCCCGAGAAAAAACTGTTTCTTACGAAACCTTTGGCAGGAGGAGATTTGGAGAATTTTGGGAAATGTGGTAAAGATCGATCTTGAAACCCATCAGGAACACGAGAACCAGAAATAATCTGTTGACCGACGGCTGAAACCATTTGCGAAATATTAATCAAGGACCCTTTAGAGCCACATAACCCCATAATTAATGGAGCATTAGATTTTTCCAACCCTCTCAAACAAACTTCACCTAATTCCTCTCGAACTTTGGATAAAATACCAGAAATTTTAGATTCTAACGTTTGTTCTTCATCACAACCTGGTTGAGTTTCTAGCTTCCCTAGTCGTAACAATTCAATTAATTCATTACATTTATCATACGCCGTTTCGACCAGATCGTCTTTTTGTGCACGTAATGCCGCACCAGGGGTAACATCATTAATACCAATAGAGAACCCATGATTACCCAAAAATCTCGCACACATTTTAGCCATTCGATTCATTGCAATTGCTGCATGGTCTGGACCATAATCTCGCAAAATACTAAAAAATACCGAATGCTTTTTACCGTCCCCTAATGTACTCTTATCCATCACGCCACACAGCACTTCAGACCCTCTGATAACTAGATACCCATCGTTTGGTGACATTTCTGGAGGATATCCTTTTTGAGGCGGGTGGAATGTTTTGTTTTTGGCTTCCAAGTTAATCACAATTGGACTGTCCTTATTTGGTTTGATTAATAATGAAAAGATTTGCTTACCGGTCCATAACTGTCGAGGCTTCCAAATGGCGGGCGGTGGTAAATCGAATTGTAAATCACCATCACTCATCATTGCTAACAATTCACAAAATGCCCCTCTGTCGAAAAATGCATCTTTTTTGGAAATTAAATAACTACCAGTAATAAAATCTTGGGTGGCGGCAATGATTGGTTCACCAGATTGTGGAGTGACCAAGTTATGTTTAACTCCCATTAACGAAATGGCTTCTGTTCTGGCTTCTTCGGTTTGAGGAACGTGTAAATTCATTTCATCCCCATCAAAATCCGCATTATACGGTGTGCAAACACATTCGTTTAATCTGAACGTACGCCATGGCCTAATCTTGGCATAATGGGATAAAATTGATAATCTATGCAATGACGGTTGTCGATTAAACAATACAATATCCCCATCTTCCAAATGCCGTTCTACAGAATCCCCAATTTGTAAATTGTTGGCAATATCATTTTTACGACCGAATCGCAAATTAAGTCGCATATCCGCTTGGTCTCCTTTAATAACATAATTAGCACCCGGATATTTCAATGCACCATTCATTACCAAATTTTTCATCTTTTCTTTATTATATTGAGTAACTTTTTCAGGATAGGTCAAAATTTTGGCAATTCTATCAGGAACTGCAACTTCATCAACTCGTAAATTAGGATCCGGGGAAATGACGGTACGACCTGAAAAATCAACTCGTTTACCAGATAAATTACCTCGAAAACGGCCTTGTTTCCCTTTCAATCGTTGACATAACCCTCTAATTGGCTTTGCAGCAGGCATCCCAGGACCTGATGGAGTATCTGCATTAATATACAATGCTAATGTCAACTGCATATAATCCCACAGTTCCATCATATTAATTAATGCCATCCCCTTTTCAATCCCTGCCCGAATCTGACAACTTGTAAACACCACTTCTGTTAATTTAACAGTCAAATCATCTTCATTTGTTGCGGTATCTTGTTGAACTGAAGGTCGAATACATACTGGTGGTGCAGGGACATAGGTCCAAATGTACATATCTGGCCTCCCTCTACTAGGATCCATCCCTAACAATTGACAATCTGATGGTAAAATTTTCCTAAATAGATTTAAAACCTTCAATGGATTCAAATCGTCCATTGCTCGTTTCAAGAATTTTTCCAAATCAGGATTGGCTTGTTTAGCTTCTGAAAAGGTAGCATCAAATTGATCTTTTTCATCATCACCTTTTTTACTAATATATCTAAATTTATCATGTATAATTTTCAACGACCCAGCTTTTTTCACAACCCCGTTCATAGAATTACAGTGAAAACATTTTCGTTGTTTTTTACACTGATCAATAATTTTTTTCAATAGATTCATTCGTCGCAGATTATCCAACTGTGGTCGTCTCAACTCGTTCAAAAACTTTCGCCTTGTCTCCTCGTCTAATAAAATTCGGGAACATTCTTTACAAATGCATTGTAGAATTGAAATTATCTGTTTGAAATACCCGACATGGAAAACCGGAAGGGCCAGTTTGATATAACCAAAATGACCATTACATGTCGCCAGTTTCCCATGACATGTATCACATTCAGTAAAATTGTTACTGACACCCTAAGTTTGTTAGCTCTTTTCATTTTTCTCGTTAGAAATAGCATACCATTTTTCTGTCAATTGCACCATGTTGTTTTGGAATACGACCTTGACTTAGATCATATAATTCTCTGGAAGCGATTTCAACTTCTGATGCTTTGATAATATCTGGCGGAGATAACACACCAAAGTCGATACCTTTAATGTATCTTGGTGGGTCATCAACCACACTATACTTCATGATGGCTGCTACTGTTGTATCGTGAAAATGCTTTGAATGATTTAGAAAAGGAACAAAAAAAAAAAAAGTTGGAAAAAAAATATATTCCAATGCTTAACAGAGAGAGAAAAAAAAAAAATTTTAGCTGTAGTCTCCTACCCTGATGAACATAAATCTGAGACAAGATTTCAGCTACAGAAATTACCGGAGGTAGAGAAGTAACAGCACCTCCGATCCCAATACCATTACATATGTTTTGTATTTTTTATTTTTTTTAATCTCACTTTCATAATCGCCACATTGTATTAATATAGAGAAGCCATGTCAACAGAAAGTAATAACGAGAAAAAGACTTTAGTTTCTTTGGAAGAAGACGACGAATTTGAAGATTTCCCAGTTGAAGGTGTGTATCTCATAAAACTATTATAGGCTAACCATTGTGTAGATTGGAAAGATAGTGAAACAGATGTTTCCACCAGCAATGGTCAAGATCATTTATGGGAAGAACAATGGGATGATGATGATGCGGATGAAAATTTTGCTCAAAAATTGAGGTACGTATAAAAAAATACAAGGAGAGAGGAGAGGATTGTGCTAACTTTAGTAGAGAAGAACTTCAGAAATCTGGTGAACCAATGGCTCATTAAAGTTTTATTGTTTATTAAATTATTCTATCATTATTTAACAAGTATTTTTTTTATCTTTTCCGCATTAATAACCCACATCGAATCTTAACTGTGATCAAACGTGTAGGTATTAATTGAACCCAAACAATCAACCCAGCCGAAAGTATTTCACCAATCCAGATTGATTTGATTCCAATACAATAAGCAAGGACATTCACGTAACACTAAATGCGCGGCCGTATGACACTATAGTTTCCAAATTGATTATGAGGCAATCCGTAGGTCTGGCTTACCTTACCCACAATTTAGCTTAGGCTAAAAGGCGCGCCTTGAATTTCAGTAACCAGTTTTATTTTTTATTTTATTTTTTTCTTACCCTGGGTCTTCTTGCCTTGCATCTATAGCTATGGCACGAAATTTTTTTTTTTTTTTTTTTAATATCAAAATTTAAGTTTAAATTTTCACCAAATTTTTTTTTTTTTTTTTTTTTTTTTTTTTTTTTTCTCCTTTTTTTTTTTTTTTTTTTTTTTTTCTTTTCTTCACCACCTTTTTTTTTTTTCTTCTAATCAAAGATCGAGTTTCTTCGATAGCTACCAATCCAATAACTTAAAAGGAACCAGAAAAATAAAATGTCCGGTCCGCCCCCAGGTCTTGACCAAGGAATTCCAGTCCCTCCTCCCATGATTCAACATGTGCCACATCCAATGCCTCCACCTGTACCATTTGTCAATCATCAACCTCAACCGCAACCAGTTACTAACAACAATAACAACAACACAAATAACAACCAAAACAATTCAAACCAATCTAACGGCACCAACGAATTTGATTTGGCGTCTTATGTTTACAACGTAGGTTTCATTCATACAGCATGGGCTGATACTTTTTTAAACATTTCACCACATCAACCATTAAGATTACATGCATTGTTTGCTTCCCGGTCGCCAGTTCTATATCGGTACTTATCATCCAATAACTCAAACCCACCATACCATATCAACATGTCTACAGATGATAAAAACATCACATCGATGAGCTTATCAATGGCCCTTGCGACTTTATATGGCCATCAATTAGATTTGAGCCAGTGCGACTTTGAAACTATTAAGGGGTTGTTGGCCAGTGGGTGTTTATTAGCAATTGATAATGTTGCCAACCAAGGGTTCCAAGTGCTTTTATCAAAGATTAAAGACTCTTTTGAAGAAACTTTTGATTTCGCAATTACTAATACTACTGAAGATACTAACGAAGATATTGGGTTAGAATATACTGGTCCATATCCACCATATACCAATAATTTGGTTCAAACTTTGATTGATTACATTTTGACCAATTTCAACGCATCCGCAAGACCAATTGATCCAGTTTTCAAAAATGTATTGTTAAAAATGCCATTTTTATTAGTCAAACATATTTGTGAAAGTAGCAAACTAATAGTCAAATCACATATGGAACGACACGCGTTTGCTCGCGAAATCGTGGCAGCCCGACGTGAATACAGAAAGTCTCGAGGTTTATCGTCACAAATGGAAGAAAATGTCGTTCTCGCGTTTGGTGGTGGTAAAGGTGGTGTTGAAGTTATTAGAAAACAAGTCGGTAAGAAGAAGACTTTGTGGAAAGCTGGTAATTAAATTAAACTGTAATTTCTAGGATCTTTTTTTTTTTTTTTTTTTATTAATCTTTTTTTCATATATTTTTGTTTTAGTTTTCTGTATTCGAGTTTTTTCCAGTTCTAGATGCTAACAATTCTTTTAATTGTTTAGCCGGTTTTACAACTCCATGTGTATCCTTTTTGCATATAAAACAAGCTGGTTTTTTGCGGTACCTTGCCATGTAGCATGATTCACAAAAGTAATGGTTACATTGGGTGACAATTGGATTTTTGTAATCTTTTTTGCACAATACACATTTAAATGGGATTTGTTCTTCAATAACTTCATCTTTGGTACTGTGACCATTTTTATCTTTATTGTTTTGTTTGGCTTCCCATTCTTGATCTATTTTCCACCCCGCTGCATAATCTTCTCGAGCATGAAGAAATTTACAAGAATCACCAAAGCCGCAGTACCCAGTTTGTTTATAATCTTTACAAACATCTGGCTGGTAGTCTATAATTGTTGTAGTCCTTATAGAGTCGGTTTTAGCAGGACCATACGCCTTCTTTTTTGTAATTTGGTCCTCATTATTGTCAGTCAACTTTGTGGAATGGCTATGATCTGAATATGCTCTGATTGAATCGGTTTCTGTACTCTTCGTTGATCCATTGTCAACTTTTGGTTTCTTTGATTGTTTTATACTATCATTTTCACTATCACTCGATTCGTTCTCTTCTATTTTCTGCCTAGCTTGATCTGTTCTTACTTTACGTTTTTTGAACATAATTATAAAATGTAATAAAATAAAATAATTAAAATGAAAATGTATAATAACCAAACCAACAGTGTGGCTAGTGTTTAAATTTTCCAACCCCGGCGCTTAGAAATCCATTAATTGCAAACTAGTTACCCGGACCGCGGACCTCCGACTTAAAAAGTTGCCACAAAATATAAATAAAAATAAAACAAGCGTCATTTATTCATTTTTTTCAGCGTTGGGAATACAAATCGAACAAACATTTTGATCCCAATTTCGCTCTCCACGCATGGTAAAGTTTCTACACGCATCTATTCTATATTACCCATTTACAAACTATTGTTATTTTAACAATTTTTAAATTTTTTTTTTAAACTTCACAACACAATTGTAAAAAAAAAAAGACACAAAACCAAAGTATAATAGCACAAAATGTCAACGTTAGAAGATCTGGCCAAAGAAGAGCCAGTAAATGTCGATGCAGAATTGGACGAAGAAATCTTGAATGGATCTGTAGCAGATATCATGAATCGTGCCAAATTATTAGAAAATGACATTAAAGTTATGCGATCTGAGTATCAACGGTTAACACACGAACAAAACACAATGAACGAACGAATTAAGGACAATCAAGAAAAGATCAACAATAATCGACAATTGCCTTATTTGGTCGGAAACGTGGTGGAATTGTTAGATATGGAAGCAGAAGCAACAGAAGAAGGCGCCAATGTTCATTTAGACGCCACAAGAGTCGGTAAATCTGCAGTCATCAAAACCTCGACTAGACAAACAGTGTATTTACCGTTAATTGGGTTGGTTGATCATGAAACTTTGAAGCCAAGCGATTTGATTGGGGTTAATAAAGATTCTTATTTAGTTTTGGATACATTGCCGGCTGAATATGATAGTAGAGTCAGAGCTATGGAAGTCGATGAAAAACCAACAGAAACTTACTCAGATATTGGTGGGTTGGATAAACAAATTGAAGAGCTGGATGAAGCAGTGGTGGCTCCAATGAAACAAGCCGATAAATTTAAAACTATGGGAATTAAACCTCCTAAGGGTGCATTAATGTATGGTCCTCCAGGGACTGGTAAAACTTTATTAGCTAGAGCTTGTGCTGCTCAAACTAATGCTACATTTTTAAAATTGGCTGCTCCTCAATTGGTTCAAATGTTTATTGGGGATGGTGCTAAGTTAGTTCGAGACGCATTTGCATTGGCTAAAGAAAAAGCCCCTACTATTATTTTTATTGATGAATTGGATGCAATTGGTACTAAACGGTTTGATTCTGAAAAATCTGGTGATAGAGAAGTTCAACGGACAATGTTGGAACTATTAAATCAACTGGATGGGTTTGGATCTGACGATAGAGTTAAGGTTTTGGCCGCTACTAATCGAGTTGATACCTTGGATCCTGCATTGTTAAGATCTGGTCGATTAGATAGAAAGATTGAGTTCCCATTACCAACCGAGGAATCACGAGCCGGTATTCTACAAATTCATTCTAGACAAATGGCTACTGAAGACGGTGCAATTAATTGGAACGAATTGGCTAGATCTACTGATGAGTTTAATGGTGCCCAATTAAAGGCGGTTGCAGTAGAAGCAGGGATGATTGCATTACGGACTGGTAAAAATAAAATCACACACGAAGATTTTGTTGAAGCCATCGGTGAAGTCCAAGCCAGAAAGAGTAAAAGTGTTTCCTTTTATGCCTAGAATTTTATATTTTTATACTATATAATGTTATTAAATTATTATTATTTCTTTTTTGAAAAACTCGTTTTTTATTATTATTATTATTATTATTATTAATGATTGAGGTATTTATAAACATATGCTCGTTCTATATCATTGAATCCATCATACAGCGTTGTAGAATCTTGCAATTGCCAGTTATTATGGATTGATAGTTTATTTGGACAATTGGAAGAGGTATAGTGATTTCCAGCTGCAGAAATTGTACCGGCATACATTTCAGTAAACGGTTTAGTCGATAGGTTTTCAGTCATTAACAATCTCGACACTTTGCCAAATGGAATAACATCGATATAAAATCTTCGAAGGTTGTTACAATTTGTGCTGGCAGCGACAATTAATTCGCACAGGAAATCAAATGAAGGATGCGGTGGACTAAGGTTTAAAACCGATAGATATTCAATTGTTGGAAATACTTCAAAAAGCTGCACAGAATCATATCGAATGTTGGTCAGTCGTAGATATCGGATACTGGGGTAAAAATTAACTTTATCGTATAAACAGTTTTGCAAGGTTGGGGACGACCTAATTGTCGTTTTAACCAGTTCCAAATGCGTCGCATTTAAAAAATAAAAGTGGTCATCTGCTATCTGATGATTATTCACAGAAGTACAAAATCGTCTCACACCAGATACATTTACTGTGGGTGTAGCATTTTGGAATGGGTATCGTTGCTTTTTTCTATTTCTAGAAATTAGCGTCAAATCACCAACACTTTCCGGAACCCAAGAAGTTTGTTTCTTTGTTCCGTTATTGCCATTTGTTCGTGTGAATTTGATAAAGGCACATTCAATATACAATTTCTGCAGCTTATTACAATTGGCAAAAGCTTCCTCTAATAAGCAAGCATATAATCTGCTATGCTGAATGAGCCTAAAAGTTTCTATTGTTGAAGGTAATATAGCAAAATTGTTTCGATCAAACTTTTCATGAGGCTGCATAAATACCAACTCGATATGCTTTAATGTTTTTAATGGATTAGTGGTTAAGATTGCTCGAGGTGCAATTCGACCCGTTGACCCCCAGTGAATATTGGCCCTATGAATGTCGATTTTCCTTCTTCTTTTGGGTGAACTGCTTTCAACCATTAACTTAAAAGTATCGATTTGAAGCTTGCCAGCTAGTTTTTGCATATACCAAGCTGTATAAGATTCTGCCATTTTTGTTGATACTAGTTTGACAGGATGTTTCCAAAAAAGAACACTGGACCTTTTTTCAATTACAATTTCAAAATCTTTGATCCATTTTGGATCAATCCATCCTTTTGATATTGATTTTTTGAATTGATGTGTATATTTTATGCTGATAAGTTTATATTCATCAGATAGCTCATCCAATATGTCGCCATCCTCGTCAAAGTCCTCATCATCCGACCCATCCAATATATATTGGTTTGTTTCATCCACAGAATAAGAGACCATTCGAACTTTTCGCCACAATGGCTCCCTACACATTGTAAACACACGTTTACATGTGCCTTGGAAGTATTGTAAGTCCTGAGCGTCTAGACGATCTATAATGCCGTAGATAATTTCATTTGGTATTTTATCCATATTATTTTTAAATTGTCGGTATCAAAGGAAAATGCGCGACTTCATTATTGTAATAAATTGTGAGCTTTATATACTACTAAAAAAAGAAAAAAAAAAAAAAAGAGAGAGAGACCACCAATCATTATTATAACAGCCACTTTGTTTAATTTATCCCTAATTTTCACAGAACCCTTTATCCGCCATGTCATGTTCATGCAAGCTATACTAAATTTACGAAAATAAATAGTACCACAATTAATATCAAACAAGAAATTGGGCCGTTTTTTTCCCTGGCAAGACTTGTTTCATATTACCAATTACGATATCTATCAACCTTACCTGCAGTAAGAGGAGTCGAAAACAATGATCTAACAAACAAACTTTAAAACAATGTTTCCTTTTTTCGCCTAGCTGAGGAGTAAAATATAAGATTATAAAGCGTTATCAATAGGAGTGTGTGGCGAAGGAAACAACGCAAAAAAAGGTAGGTTATCAGTATACCATATCAGTATCTAAAAAAAGAAAAACAAAAAACAAAAAAAAACTTTAAGGTTTCTTATATCGTAATTGGTAATACGAAACAAGGATTCCAAGCCACCTTATCTCCGAACGTCCACTGGAATTAATTATAATTTCCTAGGCATTACCCTGTCATTTTTAGTTAATCTTTTGTATTAAGGCATGGGGTTTAACAAAAAAAAAAAAAAAAATAATAATAATAATTCCAAGCGATTAAACTTTGGGTTTATTGTTTAGCTAGTTTTTTCTGATTGATCGTGATACGCTAGTATATTTAGCCTTACATATTCCAGTCACAAACACCGCCAAAATCAAGGATCCCGATCATCATATTGCAAGCTATAGTGATTGACGATACCGTTGTTTTAAGCCGCACACGTATGTATGCATAAAATGTTTTAAAACTCATCATGCGTTCAATATACTCATATAGATAAATAAGAGAAAAAAAAAAGTTTTTATTAGCTATTTTGGATATTTGTTTAAATACCATAGTCAGCATTGACTAGAAGAATACCTCGATTGTATATCTGCATAATGTTTGATAAGAGAACGATATCTTCAACGCATGAAATTTTTAGTACCGCGATCAAATAAGAAAATGTTTCAAATTTAGAAATTTCCTGTAGGCACGATTCGAATAGAAACAGTAACTACTTTTTATTCCCTTCTATTACTGTAGTATCCTTTTTTTTTAAAAAAAGTACGTTGCCGAAATGATGATACAACGGTGAAATCAATCAGTGTCTTTTTTCAAACTTACTAGGTGATTGTCAACACATGAAAAAGCAAGAGTGATTAACCCAAAATGTGTATTCCAGAATCAAAACCGCAAGTAACGATTTTATTTTCATGTCTGTGCGCCAATACATTCAAACATTGTCGGGTATGAGATTTGATTCTAGTTATCAAAGAATTTTTTTTCCAATCCCAAAAAACAACATTACCATCTGCATCACCACATAATAAAAATCTCCCATCAGGTGAAAATTCCAAATTAACATCATGTTTTAGTAACTGACGTTTCTTCTTATTATTGTTGTTTTCACTAGCCAAACCCAGAAATTTTTTCTTCTTGTTTAGTTTGATCCGTTCACCAGTATTATAAACCACAATCTTCTCATCTACTTGTAAAGCCGCAAACCGATCAAATGATGGATGAATTGCTAAGCTTAGCATTATTAACTGCCCTGGTTCTGAAATAAACTTTACCGGGTTTGGCGTGTTCCACTCCCAAACTCGTATAGATTTATCATTACTTGTTGATACGAATCGACTAGTTTCATTAGAGTTTAAAAATACCAAAGTCCGGACTGCGCCTAGATGATGATTATACTCCTGTTCCACTTCTTTTTTCAACACATCAAATTGTAAAATGGTATTATCCGAACAACCCACCAAAAATAGTTCAGGCTGCAAAGGATTAAATAGTAAACAATTTGCAACCCCGTTAAGTTTCCATTTGTTTAAACATTCACCTGTTTCAGTATCCCAAAGCTTAACATATTTATCGTAGCTGGAACTTAAAAACTGTTTCCCGGAACAGTTGAAGACAATATCTTTTATAGGCTTGGAATGCCCAGAAAATACTCTTAATAATTCATGGTCATGATACATATCCCATAATTTTATTTTACTGTCATTGCCACCTGATAACAATAAATGATTACTTTTTGGGAACAAGCGAATTTTTGTGACTCCACCTTCGTGACCTTGAAAACTATGAACTTTCTTCTGGGGGATATGCCAGTCTGTCTCATTTAATTCATTAGTCAATTTGACACCTAAATCTTGAGGTACATGCATATAAGTTCTACCCAAATAATCCACTTCGTTAGTACCTACGAATTCTGTGCTTTCTTCTACATCAAAGTCTGCCGGTTCTTGATCGCTATCTTCCTTGTCACTATCGTCTACCAATTGTGGCGCCGCAGTAACCTGAGTAGAGGTTTTGATCTCGTCGTTATCTTCATTGTCACTTTCATTACCACTACTGCTGCTAGTGTCGTCGTACTTGGCCCATGGGCCTTTGTAAGCATTATCACCTTCCACCAGACTAGAGTCGCCCTTCTTTTGTCTTTTCCGTTTAATATCTTGTTTGTCCTTTTTAGTGACTCTGAAATCTGCAACTTCCTTACCATTGTTCTCTACAGCTTTTTCCAAATCACCTACATATCCATTACCATCGATGCTTCTTGAGAACCCAAGCATATCATAATTTCGATGTTGTATTTTAAATGATGCATCGTTATAATCTTCTTCCCGCGACTCACCAGTTAAAACTTTCCTTTTGCGAGTATTTTCAAATGGATTTGATGGGCCTGCAGTGGGGCCAGTTGCTATGTTACCACTATCATTTTTGACTAAACTCAGGTTGGTAACTCTTGGTGCTGGTTCAACTAAAGCTATTGATGATTGATCATTAGTATCATTCGCACTCTCATTATCACTACTATCATAATCCACCAACATTTAGTTTTGTGTTTGTGTAGATCAAGGTCTTTTTTATTATTTTTTTTTATTCTTGTTTTTATCTCATCTAATTTGTAATTATCTATGCGCGTGTTTTGGGACAAATTTTTTTTTTTTT
>JAJLUN010000004.1:26231-96820 GCA_030564365.1 Blastobotrys arbuscula | reverse complement strand
TTTCAATCTATCTTTTTTAAGTGATATGGTTTTGGATACCAAGAGTCACTATGGGACTACAATTAAGATTGATGAAGATGAAAATGCGGATCCGTATGCTGTTTTTTCCGTATTGGATTTATCTTCTAATAAGGTATGTTGAAAAATATCCAATAGTTTGAGCCGCACAACCCACTAACACGCACGCAATAGGAAAAACCAGAAATTAAAGCATTAATCAATTATTATGTACAAAAGACAAGTAAAAACGCCGAATTCACACGAAAATTACGACAAATCCTCAGCAGTAACTCTAAGGATAAAGTTGGGTTAGTGTTAGCAGAACGATTTATCAATATGCCAGCTGAAGTATCACCACCACTATGGAACCTTTATAGCGAACATGTTAGAGAATCCGGTGGTCAAGAATACGATTATTATTTAATTGTATCCAAATCATATACCGAAGAGGAATCAGAATTAGATAAAGAAGAAAAACGACCCCTAAAGAAAAACAGATTCACCAATCCAAAGGAGACTTTTTATTTCCACGTTGAAGATCCAACTATTCATGAAACATGTTTGTATAATACACACTTCTCATTCACTAAAGAAGTTTTATCAGGTTCCAAACGTGCATTCTATAATGCTGGTGTTTATCCAACTGGTCATTTAATGTTACTGTCCGGCGATAAATTGGAAGAAACCGTTAAAAATTTGCAACGCAAATTTTCTTCTTAGATCATTATATATTTAAACACGTTTCAAAGTATTATTCTACTATATACTGCGATATGTATTCACAAACAATGCTACTATGGTATTCAAGACTGAGCAACATATTTGTTGTTGGCTCCTTTTTTTTTGTGCTTAAACACGGCTGTAGCTACGTACAGCATCTCTAACTGGGCCGAACGGTTTACGCGCTGGAACCTTTTTCGGGGTTTTTTTTTTTTTTTCCACTCCCAAATAAAAATCACCTCACAAACACACACTAAACATAAAATTTTAACCGAGCGCCACCACATTAAAGTATGGTTAGCGGTGAGCAAGGAAGATTTCATGCTTCACGTTCATGCTAATTTTTTTTTTTTTTTTTTCCCTCTTTGGCTTACCGGATCCGCTCCCTAGGCTGCTGCAGTCTTTCTTTTTGTGTTCTGCCCCATATTATATATATATAATTTTTTTTTGTTGTAAAAATAATAACCTGACAAACTTTTTCTTTATTTATTAATTAGTAAAACCAGAAAATTATAAGCACAAACAGATAGTCTAATATCTTTTTGGATACAAAGTACCAGAATAAAAATCAACCATCCAGATTATTAGATGGCAGCATTAGACTCCAACTGGATAATGTCTACAAATCAAAGTGCGCCTAGCTCTGCGACACCATCAACGCCAGGTGCATCATCAAATAATAACATTAGCAGTACTAACAATGACGATAAAGCCCATAATCCAACATACGCTTCATTTACACCTGCTCCTACAGCTCTTCCTCAGCATTCAAGCCCACTGTTGAGTTCCACTCCACCAACTGTCACTAAAGCATTGAGTCAGGCTTATCCGTTTATACTTGCAGCAGATCATGTATTAGCTTTACTAACTTGGACTTCCAACGATTCTTGGAAAAGTTTTTTGTTAGTCGCCTTATGGACCTCAATAGTTTTATATTACGAAGCATTAGTTCGATATTTTGGTCATTTATTAGCGGTTGGCGGCATTGCGGGGTATGTTTGGTTTAATAATCAGGTTGAAAAAGAACAAGTTGAACATCCTACACTAGATGCAATTGTTCATACCTTGACGAATGTTGTTACTAGATTGAATCTGTTTTTACAACCAATCACTTCATTGTCATTAACTAGTCATGATGTTACAAGATTGTTGTTTACTACTTTATTTTTAAGTCCCGTTTATATGATCTTGGCATTCTTTATTTTCACTCCAAGATCTCTGCTATTAATTGGTGGGTTATTTGTTGTAACTTATCATTCTATGTGGGCCAGAGTTACTAGAGCAGTTTTGTGGAGATCAAGAACAGTTCGACTGATAACATTTTATTTAACTGGCTTGGATTTCTCTGGGCATAGACGAAGAAACTTGACTGAAATTCAAAACAACCGAACTAGTGCACTAGGTGTGCAAACTAAAGATGGTAAACCAGTACGTTTCACTTATGTATTATTTGAAAACCAAAGAAGATGGCTAGGTATTGGTTGGACATCAAACTTGCTGGCTTATGAAAGGACTCCCTGGACCGATGAATTTTTAAACGAAGCAAATTCTCCAGATTCTTTTACGTTACCAAATGCAGAAGGTACTGGGATGAAGTGGAGATGGGTTGATAAAGCCTGGAAGCTGGATAATACTAATGACGGAAGCTTGGCCGTTAGTTCAAATAAGGCAAAGACTACAACAGATCCTGCGGTTAATGATGGGTATATTTATTACGATAATACCTGGAAAAAGCCAAGTGCAGAGGATACCTTTTCTAAATATACCCGAAGAAGAAGATGGGTTCGAACCGCTGAATTGGTTAATGAAGATTCGATAGCTGAAGAGAATCAAGATAACGAACAAGATGTAGAGGAAGAAGAAGAAGAAGAAAAAAGTGATAAGTTTGAAGAAAAAAATATCACCAGTAATGAAGATAATGATACTAACAGTAACAAACCGCGAAAGCGAAAAAGTCTACGATTTGAGTAAATATAATGTCTAGTTAAATATTTAATCTGTTTTTTTTTTTAATTTTTTTAATTTTTGTATTTTTTTATTTTTTATTTCAACTTTTTTATATATGACCATGGGTCTATACCCAAGACTCTACCAAATTTAGCATCAGATCCAAAATCTTTGAGTTCATACCCATGCCTATCTGCGAAATTTTTCACCGCTTGGGTCAATTTGTCATCAGCATTTGGATTGCGTAGGTAATGATGGCCAATACTGCAAATTATATAAACAGGTCTGGGGGTGTCGTAATCATCTTTCTCTACTTGTTTCAAAACTTTGCTCAACCTCTCTACACTTTCTTCCAAAGTCATCCCATGTAAATCCAAGAAGAATTCCTCATCCTTTGATTGTGTTGCTTGAGCATATAGAATCTCTGCACCAGCAAAATACGCATCAACCATTTCATCGTTATGTGTTTGTCCTTTTTTACTAAACTTGGTTGCTTGTGCAGCATTATTCTTTTTCCAGTTATCAGCAGCTAATTGTAAATATTTGTTCCTCATATCACCATGTTTGGCAGCAGAGATTCTGTAATTGACGTATTTTTGATTATCACCGTACTCTACGTCTTTCCATGGGATATGATTAGGTCGGAGGATATCAGCCCGCAATTCACGACCCATCTTTGTTTTTCTAGGAGTAGCATTAAGAGATTCTAAAACCACTGCTGGTTTAGTAGGTGATTTGATAGTATTTTTAGATTCACTTGCTGGAGTGATTGGCTTAGCCCATGCTGATAGAGGAGATAGTTTCGAATTTGTTAGTGGTGGTGATGTAAAAGATTGTCCAGAAGTGAAGCCACCGCCTGGCTTAAACGCTGAAGCCGGGTTGAATTTGAATTCTTTTTTTGCGGAGAATGGACTTGCCACAGAAGCCATTGGAGAAGATTTCTTTTGAGGTTTGGCACCCAACGTTGGAAATGCTTCCTCATCATCCAATTTAACTGGTTTATTAGGTTGCGGCTCATACCCCGAATGCAGTTGTTCTAAATCATTAAAAGCCGCAGCACCATTACCATACAATGATAACCCACTCATAGCCGATGTTGGGATTTCATGTAAGAATAGACAACTCTCTCCTGCCAAGCATCCACCTTGTAACCAAAACCGACAAATCTTACTAGATAAATCATGTGAGTATTTACAATCCGCTCGGTAGCATTCACCAAATTGAACAAAATACTTGCACATGATATTACTACTATCGTCTATATATTCACGAACATTTCCTTCTTCATCCTCCTCTCCCTCCTTTTCTTCTTCGTAATCCCTTTGCTCCTCCTTTAGCTTCGCGATATGTGGTTCAGCAGTTAGAGTGTCACCTTGAAAAAACGCCAAAGTTCGTTGAATATCAAAGTTATACCGTTTTAAAGCGCTCTCGATATCTTCGTCACTGTTCTCTTCGCCCAACACACTTCTCAACATGTCGAATGGTGTAAATGTATCTGCAGTCCAACTTTCATCTTGTTGTTGGGGTTGAAATTGTTCTTGATCATATAATGTTGGGTGGTGCACAGGCGGAGAGGGTGTTGGACGTACTTCTACGGCGGGTTTTGGTTTCTCAAGTTTTGATAAGTCAGATGGTAATGGTGTGGTAGTTAACTCGATTTTTGGAGCAGCTGCCGGTTGCCTACCAATAACCTGTCGCTTATCGTCTTCAGTTTCTAAAGTTCCCTGACGGTGCTTCCATAGAATGTCCAAAACCAATCGTTCCAAGTCGTTTGATGATTTCATTGGATGATGAAATTTCACCAGATTTTCAACTTCATCGATTTTGTCGTCTTCATCAACGTTATCATCTATAAGGATTTGATAACATTGTTGGTGAAGTGTGTTAACCATTCTTGGAATATTAGCAAATCAATAATGAATATATACAAATGTTGGACTGGGAGAACTGGCAAATCGAATATCGCCCATCTAAGGAAAAAAAAAAAAAACACGAGCTACTGAGATCTAGTTTTGAGTCGAGTCCTTTTTACTTCTTTGGTACGATTTTATGAGAAGAGGAGCAGAATTGTACAGAAGGACAAATTTTAATACCCTGATTAACGGTGTTCAATTTTTCGCGTTAAATACAGTGTTTGCGTGCGCAATTTTTTTTTTTTTTTTTTTTTTTTTTTTTTTTTTTTAACCTTTTTTTTTTTTTTTTTTTACTTCATCCCAATATTTTTTATCTTCACTTCAATCTTTTCACCAAAATAAAATAAGAAATAAGGCCCAGTTCTAGTTTTCGACATTGAGATTTTAACTCTTTTTTAAACCTTTTTTTTTTTTTTTCACCATCCACCATCAGTTAGCCAATATACCTATCCAATATAGTAAAGGCTACTACGCTATATTGAGAAAAAGATGAGCTCGGTATGCAATATCGATTTGATTTCAAATCGTAGACTTTTAATACTAACAATGATTTAGCCCAAAATGGATAGAATTCGTTTAGAGGCGATAGAGAAGCGTCGTCAACAGTGCACGTATGTTTGGATATACTATAATATGGTACAATACTAACCAGTAAAGGGATGTAGTTAAGGGTCGGAAACGGAAATTATCTGATTTATACTATCTAACTAGATTTCCTGCATGTCCAATTACCAAAAAGGATTTGGAAGAAGATGAAGATAGTTTAATGGCATTTTTAGAGAAAAATGATCTACAGAGGTATGATTTTAGAGCGCCATTATTATCGAATGTAAATACTAACATAATTTAGCGGCCGAACGTTTTCTGAAGCTTCATTGCCAAATGCAAAAGATCCAAGATTGGACCCGTCTTCTGCAATAAAACGTGCCAAAACTGAAAGCCCTTCTTTAGGCAAAGCCGCAATTCCGGAAAAGAGTAATTCTGTAGATTATGGAAAACTACCATCACGAAATGAAAATACTAACCCTGCTAATAATATTAATAATACTAACCACACTACCAATACTAACAATAATACGGCTAACAAGAATAATATTGCCAACGCTAATTCTAATATTTCCACGACACAGCCTGTTACATCATCTAACAAATCAAACGAAATGATTTCACGTCCAAAATCAACGCCCGCAGCGATTGAAGATGTTTCAAAGCGAATGAAAACTCCTAATAGACAGTTAATAATGGCTAAAAAGAATAATGCTAACAATGAGCCCGCGTTTTCTAAAGATATTGCCATTCGACAACCAGTACAAGCCAATCCAATTAATGTCCAATATCCTCAAGATAAACAATCTGAGGTGATGCTATTCCTTGTTCCTAATCGATTACCTGAGCCCCCACAATCTCGTAATCCGTTAGCTGAAGTTTATTATTCAACACAGCATGCGCCATTGTGTAAGATGCTACCGAGTTCACATAAAACGGTATCTACTAGTGCATTTCAGTTGTCGCTACTAGAAGGTAAATTGGCGGTGGTACATGCTAGAATTGAAGAGCTGAAGCGATCTGGCAAATGGTCATTACGACAACATGCCAAGTTCAAAGCCCCATTGCGGCCTAAAACACATTGGGATAATATGTTGGATGAAATGAGATGGATGCAGTTGGATTTTAAAGAAGAAAGAAAGTTGAAAATTGCAGTATGCTGGGAAATGGCTAAAGCAGTACAGGAATATTGGAAATATGGTAAAGAAGCATGTTGCATCAAGCGAGCCCCTATCAACTTTTTGGATGAAAATGGTGAAAGGGTCGAGCAAGATGTTGAAATGAAGGATTCTAATGACCAACTTGTTGAAACGGGTAAGGAACTTATCAAGTACGACACATTGGTACCAATGGCCAATCACGAAAAGGAGACAAGTACTTCGCCATTTAGATGTTATGGTAGTTTTGAGGGTTTAAACTCTGCTTCAAAGGATCTATTTGAAATGCTACCAGAATTACCGGCATTCGCCCCAAATGCTCCTTATATTCATGAGTTTGAATCGTTATCTTTAACTTCGGTTACCAAGTTTTTGTCAGCTCCAGATTTGGGACGGGGTTGGCAACGGTTGGTGATTGATTTGGATGAAGACGCAATGAAACAGGTTCCAGCTCCAGATCCAAGGGGACCACTGTTTGGTAAAGATGCTGCAGGTGCTAGTATGTCATCGCAACGACGGGCTAGTATCGCCGCTAATCACGTTCCAGTACGAGCACCACAACCTCCGTCATTGAAATATATCGAACAGCGAACACCCACAATGTGGCTACCAGCAGATGACAACAAGCTTTTGAAAGTTGCTAAAGAATTCAACTATAACTGGACAGTTGTAGCTATGGCCATGTTACCAGAAACTACTATGGGCTATGTATCAAGTATTGAAAGACGAACACCATGGCAATGCTTCGAAAGGTGGTATCAATTGAATCCCTCTTTTAGTATTAATGATCTGCGGGGTATCTATACACTGCAAGCAGTTAAATGGTTAGATGCGGCTGCTAAAGTTCAAGCGCAAACTAAACGGCGGATGTATCCAATGGGGGTTATGGCAGAAAGTGTTCAAAGGGGCCACCGACGATTAAGATGGGCCAGTATGTTTGATGGTATGCGGAAAAGTATCAAAAAGCGTGAAAATCAACCAAGACCAAATAATGCCGCAGTCCAACAACGTAGAAATCAAATGGAGAACAGTAATGTTAATAACAGACATATTCCAACCCCAGGAGAATTGAGCAGACTGAAATTTGAACGAGATCGAGCTATTGCTGAACAATTTGCTACTCAAGCTACGGCGTTGGCTGGTGGGCGACTACCTAATGCTCCACCTCCACCAGGGCCAGGACCTGGGCCAGTACCAGTTCCAAATCAACATCCACAGCAACCTCAACAACAGCAACAACCACAACCACAACCACAACCACAACCACAACCACAACCACAACCACAACCACAACAGCAGCAGCAGCAGCCACAACCACAACCACAACCACAACCACAACCACAACCACAACCACAACAACAACAACAACAACAACAACAACAACAACAACAACAACAACAACAACAACAACAACAACAACAACAACAACAGCCACAGCCACAACAACAACCACAACCACAACCACGACAACAAAAACAAAAACAGCAGCAACATGCACAACAACGTGAAAATCATGGACCTAATCGTGTCCCACTCCAAGGTCAAGCTGGTCCGCAACAAGTACCTAATGCTCAGACACATGCACAAATACAACAGCAGCAACGTGCTGTAGCTGGTACAGTTGGTGTAAATCAGCAGGCAAATGCTCAATATACTGCTGCCAATGGTCGTCAAATGTCACCGCAAAACCAAAATGCGGCCGCTGGTCAACAGCTAACGCCACAACAACGGCAGCAAATGTTGCAACAACAGAGATTACACGCCCAAAAACAATTGGCACAGCAGCAACTGGCACAACAACAGCAGTTACAACGCCAGCAGGTTGCTCAACAGACACAAGCTGCGTTGACACAACAACATCAGCCGCAGCAACAACAACAGCACATGTCTAATTCAAAATCACCTCGACCAAGCCATGTTCAAGCTCAAGCTCACCAACAAGCCCTTGCACAACAACAACTCCAACAGCAGCAGCAGCAGCGACAACGGCAACAGATTCCGGTTTCTCGGCCTCAATCCCAACCCTCTCCAAATCCACAAGCACGGATTTCAGTTTCTCCAGTACAAGCAGTCCCAAGTCCAATTCCCCAGGCAAGTGTAGTAGCTGGTAAAGCTCAATTAGGGCAGGGTCAGCCGCAAACTGAACTGCGGCAAATAAAACATGAGCCGCATCTCCCAGCTGGTCAAAATCACAGCAATACTTCATCGCCTGTACCTTCTGTTTCTCTGCCTTCTCAGCCAACTCCGCCGCAGCAGCAACAGGTACGCCAAGCTACTGAACCGAAGCAAATTCCACCTTCAAGGGCAACAGTTGGTAACAATAATAATAATAATAATATTCCTGTCACTACTCAAGCACAGCAATATCGTCAGCCAATTCCAACTACTTCGGTATCACCCACACCAACATCTACCCCAACATCTACACCAACTCCGCAGCAAATTTTGCAACGCCAACAGCAGTATCAAGAGCAGCAGTATTATCAACAACAATTTCTAAATAACGCGGCACCTAGCCAAGGCTCGGCTCAGAATGCACAAAATACTGCAAATTCTGGTTCAAATATTTCAAACCAGCAACAACAACAACAACAACAACAACAACAACAACAACAACAGCAGCAGCAATTTCCTACTCCTCAAGCACGTACCGCTCATCAGTTACAAATGATGATACACCAACGTCAATTGGCAATAGCTAGACAACAACAGCAGCCTCAAGTTGGTCAGCAGCAACAAGCTACTAACAGTGTTGCAACAAGTATTAATAACAATAACGTTATGAGCCGAGGTCAGCTAAATAGCCAACAGATGCAACAAGTACAACAAGCCATGACTCCACAACAAGTTCAACAACATCACCAAAATATGGCACAGATTATTCAGAATTCTTTCAGTGCACAACAAATTCAACAGCTGGTTGATAAGTATAAACAACAAAATCCTCAAATGAGTGATGAAGATTGTAAGAAATCTGCCTATCAACATATTCAAAGGTTGATTGCACGAAAACAAGAAATGGAGCGATTACAACAACAACAACAACAGCAGCAGCAGCAGTAGTAGCCGCAAGAGCAGAATTCTGGTGATACTCTAAATTTATAACCTCAACGAGTTAATAACCAAAATCAATAATAGACTTTTTCTAAATACGCTTTTATTGCTTTCTATATATGTATTATTTTTGTTTACATATATTATTTATTTATTGACACTTGAATAAAATTTTACAAGATCTGTTCCACAACTCCATCTTCGTCAATATGCCCTGAATTACCCACATCATACCCAACTTTCCATCGCATCTTCAATCCTTGTTTATTTGGAGTAACATGCATTACTTGTGTGACGTTGCCGCCATTAGGATTCATTGAATTACCACTAATCGGATTCATTTCTAACTTGTATGATTTTGGCACTGCTAGTTGAACTTGCAAATTTTTGATTTGTTGTAGAGGACTGCTATTAGAATAAGTGGCATAAATGGTTGCCCTTGAAGGATCAGTGAAAGTATCAACCTCAAAATCAATCTTTAAAGTAGATGACGATACATTGACTGGTTTTCTTTGATGGGAGGGTGAAGCCGCATTTGGTGCGGCGCTAGCACTAGTAAACAGATCCCATTCATCGTTAAGTAGGTTATTGCTGTTATTATTAGTAGTTGTGTTAGCACTGTTGATTATTGGTGGTGTTGATGATTGTGGGGTTGAAATTTGTTGTGGCGTTTGGGTGTTACTATTCAAAGAATTGGAAGAACCCAATGCAATGTTGCCCATTTGCAACCCATCTAATGCATCAATCAAGTTCTCTTGTGTGTGTGCTTCGGATCTTGTGGCAGGAGGTGCAGGAACATCATCATCATCAATGTCAATTAGCGATTCCATAACTGCTTGGCTGGACATATCTCGGCCAGTAGCGGTAGATGTAGCTCCAGATGGTTGAGTGATTTTAATTTTATTAGCTTGCTCCAATTGACCTGATTTTATCAAATCATATTTAGCTAATAAAGAATGGATATAATCATTCAATTCCAATAATTTCATAGTAGCTGCTTCATCTGATTCTTGATTATCATTAATCATGGTTGTAATTTTAGGCTGTGCTGACCTTAATGCACTAACAATATCAACATAAACATCATCTTGATTATTGACATTAGTAGAATTTTTCAACATTTCATCCAACAAATCCGCCTTTCTCTTTAGTCTATCCAAATCTTTAGAAGCTCGTGCTCTATAATCCAGCAACCCATCACCACCATTATTACTCTCATCTTTTTTATACCCTGTCATAATCCCCATTAACCTATTAGCTTCTCGTAGATCCGATTCAGTACCTCTTCGGATCAATTCTTGTAATTTAGCTTCTTGAATTTCCCGTTCTTCTTGTTCAATTTCATTAGCTGTTCTAATAACATTATCATTCTCAGCCAAAACCCAAGTATCCTCAACATTAACTTCAGGGAAAATATAACCTTTATATTCCAACAACCTATGCATATCACGAATATATCCCAAATCATCCCGATATTTACTGGTTCTACATATTGTTTCCTTCCAAAATTGAAGCTGTTCCAAAACTAGCGAAACTGATTTTGGATATGACATTGGCGGCCGTTCAGGAAATTTTCTAACCAAATCATTCAAAAACTCTTTTCTTGATACTTGTAAATGGAATGGGAACCCACAATTTTTTACACACATATCCAACAACGCGCATGCTAGAATTGCAGTTTGTTCCGTTCGGCTGTTGATCAATTTCACAATTTCCACTGCAGCTACACGAGGAAATTGACCCTTTTTGTTATTAATGGCTTCTGCAATATCCAAACTTAGTGATAAGTCTGGTTCCAAGTGTGAGGGCGAACATGCCCGGTGGATCATTGACTTTAACCTGTCAAATGTCATTTCTGGCCGCCCACCGCCAGTCCTCCGCGGTGCTTGACGTATCGGTGCTCCATCAGTCCTGAACCGTTCAGTATAACTCATTATTATTATTACTATTACTATTACAGGGTTGATTAAGATTAGAAAAGAACGATTTTGACACCCAGGTTTGGATATCTTCTATTGGGACATTGTGGTTGATTGGATTTACGTGGAAGCTCCGACGTTCCGGAGAATTGTATTTTTTTTGCGTTTCCGATTTTGGGAGATTCTATTTTTTTTTTTAAACGCCAGAACTTTTACTCCACAAACTTTTTTTTTTTCTTACTACAATTGTATCTAAACATGAGCGAAGGGACAAGTAGTGTTAGTAATGATGATTATTATAATGTCCAACAACTAGCGAAAGATTTTGATAATTTATTGAATGCTATTAATAATAGAGCTACAGAATTGGGCGAGGCTGCACAACAATCGGTAGAATCGAAACACCGCGCGGTGCTCCACCAGGAAATGTTAACTGCGGATGAACAAATTGCACAATTCAATCGAGTTTTGAAATTATGTGATGAAATGGAACAAGAGTTTTTGAAGATCAGGCAGATCGGTGAAATAGCAGCTGATTTTCGGGCTAGATTGAAGAAATTGGAAAAAGAGTTTCGCTAATGTAATTATCAACTGTTCTTCTCGGTCATTTTCCGTTAATATTTGTTCTAATTGATCATTTACAGCATTGGCATTCCTTCTATGATGGATAATTATATTCTGTTGGCTATTATAGTAATGAAAAGAAAAGAAAAGAAATTTGCCCCTGGGGATGTGTCGGGTGGTCTATCCTCAATTTGCAGTAAATTACCAACACGATGGATAATGTCTAGGGTTGAGTATCAGATGTTTGCAACAATTGCTAGGTAACTATAGTTGCAAATCGTCTACTATCAGTTGATGAGCACGATAAAGAAGTGAATTTGTGGTGATAGACTGTATATCTGATTATCATTTGTATAATCGATCAAGATAGAATACAATTAACTTTATGACAATCGGTGGATCCTGTTTTTCTTTTTTGTATCAATAACACTGTATTAGGTACTTAAATCCCGGTATAGATTTGTAAGTGTTTTTACTTATATCGGTAACTTGCGACACAGCTTTATTTTTATTTTTATTTTTATTTTTATTTTTATTTTTATTTTTTTTAGTATTTTTATTTTTTTTAGTATTTCGGGCACTTACATGATGTGCATAATGCATGCATATACTTTATACAAAATTTAGGTTTCGCGAGATCTTACATGGGGATCTAGCCTGAGAGGCTCCGCTAGAGCGAACGGCTCAGGCGGCTCATCGCTTTACCGATCAACATTGGTATCATTACCTTGTACATAGATTATAACTTAAAAATCTTAAATAAAAATTATAATAAAACCCCGCGGGAAATGAGGTCAATAGAAAATCAGTCTAATAGAGTATTAGGCCAGCTCGTTCCTAATTTGGATATGAATAAACCTATAATTATAATTGATTTTTAAATACCGACCATTATAGACATAATTATTAATGCATATGGCCCAACTTTTGAATTGAGATAACATTCGTGGTACCTATAGTAATTTACCGATAATTGATCAAGATTGTTCAACGCAAAACACGGATGGGCTGATCTCCAGATTTTGTCTTCAGGAACAAATTAATATTGCTTATACAGTGAGCTATATAAAAAAAAAAAAAAAAAGGTCACAAATCTGGAACTGGAACAATTGCGTGCATTCGCAGGCTATTCTGATTCGAACTGTTTTGTCTTTGTGTAAAAAAAAAAAGAAAAAAAGTTCAAACCTAGTGTACCACTTTTGCCTGTTTAGGCAAATCTGTTACCTTCAATTACCGTTCGTGGAAATACACTTTTAATTTATATCAAGCTAAAATCAAAATTCATACAGGTATGCTTATATTTTTTTTTTTATCAATACACTAGTAGTTCATAATTAGTACCCTTTTGTACCCTTACCAGCGCATACCTCGGTAGATGCTGTGAGAAACACCTGTGTATTTTTGATCTGACAAAATTCTGTCAACGTCGTATTTTTTTCAGCAGCAACAAAAGGAATGCTCATTCATTGTTTCAAATATTTCATACACCTTCTTTTCCTTTATCGTTTTTGATACCATTGTGGGCGTGGTCTACTAGATCTGCTCAACTAAAGTGGATCACAGTTTTCAAAGCCAAACAATTTTTGTGTTATAGATACCTTAATCATAATATACACATTTAAGGCATGTGTTCTTAATAATCATGGCGCAGGGTTCCATGCTAACTGCAGCGACACCGTTTTCTTTCTTTCTAATAAAGTTTTCCCGAAAAATAAAGTTTTTGGATCTGGTTTTGTAAGTTTTAAACCCCTATTTTGAATGTCGCGTGTCTCAGAAAAGAGTTTAAAAAACCCAGGCTGCTGGGTATACCCCCTGCTATAAATTAGACTCTGAGACTTTTATGCTGGAATGTATGTTTGAGAATGTACTTAATATTTTTATATTACAATAACATGCGGCGGGCCGGCTTAACGCATTTAATTCTTATTAATTTTGGTGTTTAGGCGCGTTCTTTTAAGTTTGGTAATAAATCGAGATTTGGCAACTGCCGGATGCGTGGTTGCAGCTTTTTTTTTTTTTTTTTTTTTTGCATCAGCTTTACTGGTTCTAAATCCAGTAATGATGCTTAGGTATATGAGTTGCTTTAGGTAAGCACTGTTATCAACGACTCTCACACACTGTAGTGTGTAGATTTTGAGGCTTGTAATTAAGCAATAATAAAAGAAAGAAAAAAACTTAAACTGGGAAATTAATAATGGTTAGCGTTCGTTTAAGGCCGGCTCAATTCCGGCGATTGTGAGTTCTAAGGGTATCCTCCTCATGTGTGAATTTTGAAGACTGTTTAGAACTAATTATGTTATGGTGTACTTGAATCCTTTAAATGTCCTTAAGTACATATCTTTTGTCATTACATGACGATCTGTTACCAAAAGTAGGGTAATATCAGGGGAGATGGGATTGATTTTGAGTTTTGGAATGATATATATAAATAATTGAATTCTTATGTTGTTGAAATGTTCTAGATTTTTGTCCGTATATCGATCTGGTCGCCCTGGTGTCTTTAGGTAAACAAGGCCCCATTTGCTTAAATAAATCAAATAACCTTTCAATTGTACGTAATCAATATATCGGTAATTAAATGGCAAAAAAGTTAGTTCTTCACAAGAATATACATTGCTCACTCTAATTAATAATGTCCAACTGTGTTTTTGGAAGTTTTAGCTGAGGAGGTAATCCAAAATGTAGAATCGACAGGATTACAAGTCCGGAAAAACAAAAAACAAAAAAATAAACGCCCATATTTAATTTCGGGAAAAATGAGACGATATACGGTTGCCATAGCTTACCCATTAATTAATAATTTATTAAATAAAGTCAGTTTAACTTGACTATTATTGTAAATTGTTGACAATTTGATTCGGTTGTTTTGTCGGTTGTACAATTAGGCCCTGCATTAACAATGTACTTATTATCGAGGTGCTCTTTGTTAACAATTAGTATTAGGCATATTAATTCTTAATAAAAGACCGGTATTATTGGTAATCGAGACTATTATTATTAATAATAGTGTTAGACTTTGCTTCTAAATCATTCTCGCTTCCTTCAAAACCTTATAAGGAAATTTTAACCATCGAAACTGGCGAAAAAGTTGAAATTCCGTGGACATTAAACCTTTTATTATTAGTTGGAAATTTTATCTATTTATTTATTTAATATCGCGATTAATTGACTATAGTTTATTATGGTTCGGAAATTTTTAGATTTAATTAGAGGAAAAAAGGCTCAAGTCAATATCTAAGGCTATAAGAATCAGCTCGTAAACTTTCTTGTCAACACTATAGTCTAAAATTATAAGGCGTTTGTGGATTTGGTGATTTTAACTTACGAACGTAGAGTTATTTTGTTAAATTCTCTTAATTTACTTTACTTGATAAACTCAGTAAAAAGAAACAATACTCTTCTATTTTTTTTAAATTTTTTTTTAGATAAAAACTTTAACATTAAATTTAACCTAACGATGTTCTTAAAAAGCAAACCATATGATTACAAACTTTGAAGGAATTGGTAACTTGAAAATGGACTATTTTGTAGTGTTTTTTTTATTTTTACCTTGGACTTATAATAAATTCATTAAGATATAAATTTCGATCACGTTGAACGAGTCCAATTGTCGGGCGTGATGGTTTTCGAATTCAATTGGCACCACGAGAACACGCATAGAAGGCACAAGAAATAATACAGGGACTCCGAATAATAATAAAACACCTTGTAAGTTACAGCCTATAAGAATAAAGAAGTGCCGAGTCTCATCGGAACAAATTGATAAGCTATAGCTATAGCCGTTTAATCAAAATTTCTGAATGATTGAAAAATATACGATTGCACCGAGAGTCGACATTGGGATGAAATATGCAGTTCTCGATTGAAATTGAAATTTAATTTGATAGATAACTTATTTGGGCCACCTTTTTTTGGCTATCGATCTTCGGGTTTTTTACAGAATTTATTAATGTTGTTGTTTATGCATGACGCATTATTAAAATTGCTCTGAGACCTCAAGCTGCACTAGTTTCTCGAGATTGGGATTTTACCCAAGCGTTAGGAGGTCCTGTTTTTATTATGCGCTCGGGTGCGATGCGATGTAGTTCGAAGTAGGTTTCTTGGGTCTTGGTTGAACTAGTTGGTGTTAATCAAACAGATATATGTAAACAACTAAGGTTTATGCTGTGATTGAATACGGTTTTTTGTTTTGTTTTTTGGTCAACTCGTGGACATAATACACTCAAGCCTAAAATTTAAATTATTGATGATCAATTTGAATTAAAAATGCTCATGCACTTTTGTTTACTATTATTTAGTCATATAACAGAACCGCCAAAAATGCCGCGAATTTGCTGCTTTATTAGTGTGGATTCTAACTACTGGATAGTGGGGGTGTATATCTTAAAAATAAAATAAAATAAAGTTAAGCTAATTAATTGAGTATTTGTTAAAAAGGCTCTTTTTCTGAACATATCTCAAAATTCATTCATTGCCTTTTTCGTTCCTGAAGAGAAATAATATTTATAAAATTTCAACATCTGAATTTATTTTGTTCTAATTTAGCATTAGAAAGAAAAAGAAAAAAAAAATAAAAATTATTGGATTGAATGGCTTGTTTTCTTGATGCATCGAAAGATGACCAGTTCATACTTCGATTAGAGAAAAAATAAGAAATTATTTCCAAGTTTTGACAAAAAAAAAATTAATATTATCATAACGCATAGAATATCTCAATACAGGGCGCATGGTAAAAAGTTACCTGTTACAAAAATTACATCCTCGATAGTAAATTTTCATTGGATACATGCGCGTAGAATGTGCGCTGAAATTTTTTTTTTTTTTTTTTTCGGTCGAGTTTCTTTCTCCGATCCGAGGAGCTCTTTTTGGCCTGCAAACGGTTAACAGTTGGCACTAAATAATTTCGTATAGGTTAAGCTGCAATAACCTAATCTAAGATCTAAAGATTTAGATCTAACGGTGAAGCTATCCTGGAGATTTGGCTGCGCTCATAATAAGACAAGTTGCAAAACAATAATAACGTATAAAAACATATTGGCGGTATGAACAACACTACTGAAAACTAAAAAAGGCTGATTTGCTTAATGTACAATCGTTTCAAGTCAAACAGACTATGTAGGGCTCTCAAAAACGACTGAAAAATTTAGTTTAGTTCATGCGAGGCATCATTCTAAACAAATGTTTAATTTAAAAGCTTACAATTAAATACCAAATAGAAATCCATGACCCACATCCAATGAAACTTTTAATTATTGGATTAGTAAGTTATCCGAGAAAACAATTGAAAAACGGTCTATCTTTAGATCCTTGTTCGATCAGACATACTTCTTGACCATGTAAAAGTCTATAAACAACATCAGTTTACAAACTTATACGCCTATTGATCGATTCGTAAAATAGTTTTGAGAAGCTTACAGATGAGACCATCTTACAAGCGAGTGTAACGCCATTCATTCATTATTTATTTTTTCCCTTTCCTTCTGGTGAGCAGTAAAGACAAAATGAATAAATGGATCAAAAACGCTCAGGATATTAATTAAAAAACGATAATGTAAACATGTTTAGTTTACGATCATATGCATGTTTAGACAAAATTAAAGACTTTGTAGTTAAAAAAAAATCCTGCACAGCAGCGTTATTGTTTCTATAGTATAAACGTTCACCAATACTTAAGCTGGTGTTAAAGCTAATAATTAATTCAAGGGCAAGCGGTTGAAAAAACTGTCTATCAACCTATAGTACCACGGCAGTACATTAATACTATACGAATTACCCGCTTGGGAAATCAAAACCGTTGAGAACGGTTTTTTGTTTTGTTTTGCAAAGTCTCAGTGGCTACAGGCCTAAGCCTATCCGATCCAGCTGCGCTCCCCGCATTAAACTGAGTACTCGCAGCCTTCTAGCGTGTAACAAACCGGCGCTAATTATTAGCTTTAAATTTGGAGCCGCTCAGGATTTATCTACCCATAGCGCTATTTAACTGCTTTGATCTGTAGAAATGGGCTGATAAATATTCTTCAGTAGAACCCAGTAATAATTGGAGGCTGAAGATGACTATAATTGGGTGTTGAAGGACTCGAAAAAAAAAACACACTAGAAACGACAAAGTCTTAAATTTAGTAGCGCGTTGGCATGCTGGAATCATACGAATGGTATTTAATATTTATCCGTTCAAACTGCCGACATGGGCTTAAAAGCATGTATACTTAATAACTGAAATAATAGTATTTAGTTTTCTATTGCAATTGATTATGGTTATGAATAAAAATGATAATAAGGCATCAGGCCATCTTCAAGTTGAAAAGACATCAAAGTCTTGGCCTCCCCCCGAAGTTATTATCTTCTAGCACGGATTGTATCGCGACGCGTACGGTCATCCATCGGACTAAATATTTGCAAAATTCCGTATTTGTTTTGCCAGTAGATTTATCGCTTACCGAAACTGCATTAATTAATGTAGACTTGACGAGCACCTAGTTGAATATGAAGGCATTGGATCCCCGAGAAGTAATTAATTATAACTTGAAAATTTTTCTATTTTTTTTTTTAAAATCGTTTACAGATAAAACCTTTCATCTAAAAAACATATTTTACTTTTTTCGTTCGAGAAAAGTTTAAAGACTTTTTTAATTTTTTTTTATTTTAATCTCGGGTAAAGGCAGATTGCGAATCAATAGACAGCTTAAAACTAGATCAAATTGACAGTTTCGAGGGTGTCTTAACCTCAGCAACGTCAGATATCCAAGCACAATCGATGTGAGGCCCAAAATAAAAAATGCCAACCGCCTCGATTAAACATTTGTTCGCAATAAAACGCGTTGATGTAGACACCATCGCCATATTTTTTTTTTTTTTTTTAATATTGATGGTTTAAAAAATTGGAATAAAAAAGTAAGCCATAACTTTACTTCTTACAGCATGGTTATCCCCAAGAAGATGCGTTTCCTAACGTAGACTGGTACTTAAGTGATCTATAGGCATCGAATGTTACTTTAAACAAGCACAGTAGATTGGTGGGTGGTTGTGGTCGGTATGGTGATATATGAGTTTTCTGACTCAATTAATCTTACACTGTAGTCGGTTTGAGCCATGAAATTTTTCAACAAGAAAAAAAGGCCCCACTCTGGCCGCGGGCGGCGGGGGGATGAGAGGCCAATTTTTCATAATACCTTGGCGACCTGGGGGGAAAGTTCCGGGGCCGCCCGCGTAAAACCATATCTGGATTCTGGCTGGTTGTTGTTTAATTAGCAGCAGAAGCTGATTTTTATCAGATCGCCAAAAAAAAAAAAAAAAATTTAATAAAGAAATCTCGTCTAAACTCGTCCGGACATACTAATGCTTCTTTTGTTATGGGCCAACGTTTAACAAGTGCAGACAGGTGGCTGCTAGTACAGAAGTGTACTATACTGCAAGTTGTACAGCTTGGATCTCATAACGCATAAACCAGAGACAACGTATTTTGGTTTTGAAAAAGAAATTGACATGTAGTGTTTTCGCTAATCTATGCTTATACCTTCTAATGCAAGACTGTTAAGGCTTGAGTTCGTAAACAGGCTAGCGTTATTGAATTATAAGCTGGAAGTATAACGGAGCTATTTATGCCTACAGTATAAATCTTTATTGAGCCTATGTTTCTTCCAGCTACCCAAACTATCATGTTTTATGAGTAGTTGGAAAATCTAGCGATAGTCAAACTTTATTCCTAAATCTGCGAGATTTTTTTTTTTTTTGAAATTTAGTTTTTCCGGATTCAGATTGTGGGCAATACAAATACTGTTTATGTACTCTTGTTGAGTCGAAGTGACCTTGAAAATGTACAATTGATTTATTCAAACGAAAAAATATGTGCTCATATATGTCGTACCAGTATATACATGATATGTTTACAGGCGTGATGAAAGCTTAGGTTAACAAAAGATTGGAAGCATATGTTATTTTATTTATAATATATTGAGTCAATTTCGCGAGCGGGGTTGTCTTCAGGAAAAAAAAAAAAAAAAAAAAAAAAATGTTTTGGGGCCTTCGCAATATGAGGCTTAAAGTTTAAAGAGGAGAAAAAAAGAGGTTTATTTTTCTTCAAGCAGGTATAAAGAAATGTTCGGGATATCCTATGGCAATATTCTTTTTTTTTTTTTTGAATGAAAAGTTGTGGAATCACCAAAAAATCTTGTGATAATGGCAAAAGCTTAATTATAGGTGCCTCTTAAAATATTGATATTATTATGAACAAATAATTATGGGCGATTTTAATAAATTGATAATTTGGTTTTTAATTTAACCGTTTTAAACACTTATATATGTCTGCGTACCAAGCATTTGGGTTTACTATGTAAGTTTATGCTTAAGACTTCAAGTCGAGAACTTTTAGCCCCACACAGCGGATCAACTACATGGTGAGATTTTTTTCATTTGAATGACATTACAGCTTTTGGTACATTGGAGTTATAGTCTTATATAGCTTGATAGGGTCTTAGCATTAAGGTTGCAAGTCAGCTATGTGCAGGCCGCTATACCGTTCAATAATTCCAACACTCTTGTTCTATAAAACTTGCAATAGTAGCAAAAGATAAGCGATACAGGTACATCGATCGCGATAGTCTGCTTTTTTTTTTTTTTTGAAAGCTTTTACAAAGTGACGTTATTCTTATTATTTTTTGGGTTTTTTTAATGCTTTTTGGGGTGAGACATTGGAACCCTCTCAGTATTTCTTTTTCGTTAATAGTGACTCAAAGCTAAATTTATTTCCGAAAAAAAAACCCAGGCGAATCGATAGCATAGATCACTATAGCTGGTAAAAATTCGCGTGATCGATTTGAGATACCGAAATTTTAGTTGTGTTAGGTTGGTGAATTGTTGTTGTACCAACAGCCAAAAAAAAAAAAAAAAATTTGAAAAGTTGGAACTATTGAAATTTAACCTTTTTACTTATATAATTGCAACGATGAGTAGTTGAAAATATGAATTGAGCACTTTTTTTGTTTATTTATTTATATCCTTTTTTCGAAATCCGCCTTAATTACCTCAGTTATTTGAAAAGAGGGGACCCTTTCAGATGCTAAATTTATACCGAAACTTTTTAACCTTTCATGATACTGTAAATTAAAAAAAAAGACTAACGCCCCCACTTTTATTCTTATTTTAAATATACTTTTGGTAATAAAATGGAAAGATAAGCATCGAGTCATTGATGTTCCATAAATATTTAAACCTTGAGGGTGTTTTGGGATTTCTCCACTTTTACTACTACTTTTCATGTTACTCTACTCGTATTTAACTATCATTTGCTTCTACTCTGTTTAGAAGTTGAGATCCGAATTGTCTCATTAACCCACATCTTACACCAGAATTGCAACCCGCGATTATAAGCTTTAATATATAACAACTAGGATCCCCATATACACTTACTTTTTCTGCAGACCCTACAGACCATACGGTTAATTCCCTCGCTTGAGCAAAATTTCAAGCTAAACAAAACCCGATGCTTTAATGACAATTGATATATTAAAAGTCCGAAGGTCGAGAAGCAGGACTTGATTTTTTTTTTTGTTTTTTTTTGCACCGCCTCTTCTGTTTCAATCGACTTTTTTTCGATGAGTGCCACACTCTGATGGACCGATCTTGAGATCCCAAAAGGATCTGCAATATCTTTAGAAATTTAAATTCAATACTTAGCTTCGTTCAAAAAACCAATTGTTCTTTTTTAAATATTTGACTATAAGTAGTACACCCAATTAAATCAATTATCTAAAAATTCAATGTAAGTGAGTGAGTGAGTGAGAAGTCATTCATTTTATCCAGATCCAAAAAAAAATTCAATGTAACTTAAACGATTAATTCTCCTCTATGGTGGTAATAACGTCTCATCGAAAAACTTCGCAGCCCGTGGTTCAGCATAGCTTTTCTTCAATCCCACAAGGCTCTAAAAAATTGTTAACTCTTTGAAATATAATTGTTTTATTCATTCATTTAAGGTCTACTTATTAATTTACCGAAATAATTTTTCAAAAACAAACATAAAACCCTTTATTAGGTATCTAAGAGTTACTCAACCTGTCGATCTTTTTTACTTAAAAAAGTGATTGTACTAATTTGGAATCAATTAATCCTCAATATCGCAATTTTTCACGTAGATCGTAAAAAAAAGTTGTAAAATAAACGCATAATATTAAAAAATTAAAAAATTAAAAAACAAAATTTAACGGTTTTTAACGCGCCAACCCTAAAGCGGACGACACTACTATTAAAAGATCTTCCCAGCTTGAAGGTTTTTTTAAAAAAAAAAAAAAAAGAGTTATGTCTATAGGCTTAAGCATAAGCGGGTGTTAAGGCAGCCAGTAATAAAATCTTGAAGATCTACGCCGTGCGTTGCAACTCTCTCTGCACCAAATATATTATCCCCTCTTTTTGAATTCATGATTTTATTTTTTTATTTTTAAGGTTGCAAAGAGGGCGAGAAAATATCTAAGACATTTGGTTCCTTTTTCAGAGAGTGTTTTTTTGTTTTTGTCAAAGTACACAGTGTAATGCAGGTGCTGCAATGCAGATGTATAGTCGTATGCAATAGTAGATACGTGCATATTCGTGCTTACTTAACTATATATCAGACCCGATATTCCTGTGCTTTCTTTTAATATACAAAAAAAATAAGAAAACCTGGTTCAATTGTAAGGTACAGCACGGCGATGTGAGGTTTTGTAGCTGTACCATGATTAATTTTGGTATTCGGGTTATCCTGGATAATTAAGTTTCCTGTAGGCTCTCGATGCCTTTCAAATTCCAAAATAGTGCTCCGACGTCGACTTGTTCTAATTCGGCCGATCGATTTACTATGAACGATTGGTAATTAAATTGATACTGATTGAATTCGAAGTATACATGATCGGCCAAAAATAACCAAAAGGTATTAAGGCGTTATTAAGAAAGAGTATGTTATGAAGCTTAACAAATTTGCCTTACCAATGAAGTCGATTGTGGCCTCACTCAATTGTACTTGATGCTCAATCAATCAAAATTTAATTCATCTTTTTTAATTATTTTTTAAGAGTGCATGTACATTCTTACGAACCCTTGTAATTTTTGATGTGCCTCTCTTTCTTTTAATAAAGGCGTTGAGAAATGAAAAGATAAACTGCTTGAAATACGCTTTTTGATCGTATTCGAATATCTACTTAAAATTTCCTTCTACGCCAGTATTATTTTTACCGATAAAGTTTAGAATTTTTCGCTAAACTTTTGCAAGTCTAAAGATCAATAAACTTTGGGTGGACAATTGAGATACAGTTTTTTGAAAAGATCGGTTCAATAGTTTCGGATAAAATATTAAATAAAAAGGTCTCACCAGTAAATCTATGATATCAGTTCTGGGTTTATAATCTGTTATCAATTCACAACCCACCAATTTTACATCGTGGATGCTGCTGAATCACAAAACTCTAACCAAACAAGAACTCCACTGCGCAGTACAGCTAGTAACCACCGATTGCACTACGCCAATGAATTGATTTAAGTTTTTGTTGCATCAAGTACTGAGCCTAAGCTTCCAACTGGGCTGATTTAAAAGATAAAATAAATTCTCAACTCCCAGTCGTGTCTTAGACAATACAAAAATAGTGTTTTAAAAAAAATTTAAACCTCCAAATTTTTATACAAGTTCTTTAGCGGAGGACGAGCTTTTTTTTTAATTTTTTTGTTGCTTATAATATGCGCATACATACGCCAAACCAATTGAAAAAAAAAATAAAAAAAATAAAATCCCAGAGACTGCTAGTTGCCGCCGTATCTCATCTATTAATATGTGTAAATTTATGTTACCCCATTGGAACTTCATGCCCCACCCAAATTAAAGATGAATGAGAAACGCAATTGAATAAATGTTGAGCGGGGGAGTTATGATAGTTTTGCTTCTTATTCTTAACATTTTGAATTTTGTTGATCATTTAGGCATGTCAAAAATTGATCAATATAATTAATAGAACAAATGGGATGATTGATTAACGACATATATTAATCTATTATAATTAAACAACTGGAATTGCAGCATATAAAGGTGAAGACCGAGATTTGTTGGAAAATAATCTATATCACAGTTCTATGATAGAGCATGTTGATCAGCTATATAATATTAATTATACTTAAGCTTATAAGCATAAAATAATTACTGTACATGTACCAACAAAGAAAAACCCGAAGGCCGGGTTTGATAGTTAAAAAAAAAAAAAAAAAAAAAAAAAAAGTATTTACACTGTATTAGTGTTCATTATCATGATAAGGAGCCATTTAAATACCTACCAGCACCCAATGAGGTAGCAGTATCTCCACACATTATAAGTTAAGCATAAAAGTGTTTTCTTCAAACTCTCTATATATATGCACGCCGAATCTGCTCGTGTACACTTACAGTTTGTTTAACTTGAAACCTCTCATGTACTCCGATGCGTCTAATACTCGTCAGTCAATATTGACTCAACCGTCGAAACAACTAAAATACATAATACGTAAGCTTACTTATAAACAGAAATTCGTATAATTTCACCTGTTGCTAAATTTAAAACTGGAGTGGGTGATTGCAATGAGACCTTGGTCCCTATCACTACAGATACCAGATAGTGATTTTGATAACTCGTAGACAAAAAGTGTGCATCAACGATTTAACGATTTTTGAGTATCAAAGACATTTTACGGCTGCGTTCTATCCACCTTATACATCAGGGTACTGTATAAGGTGTCGCAACTGCTTGGAAAATTATATGTATTATTAGAATTGGTTTTTTTTTTTTTTTTTGTTTTTTTATTATCAGGTTTGAATTCTTTCCTATTAGATCAACCCACGATCTTAACATGTGGCTAATTAATGTACGCTCATCAGACAACATGTACAGTTGGATTTTTATAAGTCAATCAAAGAAATAATTAGCTAGTTTCTAGCACTGCGTCGGTTGTGGCCATTGACAAAACCATTAATGGGCGCCGAAACAAAAAAATTTCACCACCATATTACTATTTGTGTAGCTTCTCCGCACCTTAGCTGGACTAAGCTATAGCAGATCAACGCTCATCGTTAAAAGCAGAAGTCTTTTTTTGTTTTTTACTTGAAAAAATTGCCCTAAAAAGCTGTGTTCAAATTTAAAGTCCAAAAAATGACGTTTGCATAAAAATTATTTAAGGGCATAACAGGCCCCCGCTCTAGAACCCCAAAAAAAAAAAAAAAAAAAAACTTACTCAAAAAAAGTGGAGGCTTGGCTCTTTTTCCTAATGAAGTTCCTACGCATCAGTTTTAAGAACTTGGTGCCTAACCCCAAGTTACCGTTTTTAAACTATACTATGTGTCTATAGATAGAGAGATAGATAGATCTACAGGACCTTGTTTATTTTTTTTTATTTTTTTATTTTTAAAAAAGCTTTTCAACAGATTAATCACGTTAAGGTATTAAAATCTCATGCCATTAGCCATTGATAATAAACACGCCTTGAGAAGTTTTGATCAAGAATGGTTAAAGCACTGGTGATAATTTTTGTCAATCACAATTGATAGAAGGCTGAGATGACAAAGCTTGTATACTCGCTAGTTGTGAATGACGCATTCAATCATGAGGTCTAACATCCAATACTATTAAGGTTAATTAAATAGTGTGTGTTCCTTATCTGTTTATTTTTTGGATGATTTTCATCATGATATTTGGCCGCGGCGTTAGCTTATGCCCGAAAAAAATAAATAGATAACGTATCACAACTTGGGTATATTAGATAACGTATCACAAACTTGGGTATATTTATTATTAAACGGCCTTGTAGTCTGATAAAAAGTTCAAAAGCGGGGATGTGTGGTTGTGATTAATTTTTTACTGTACTCGTAAATGATCCAAAAGTGTTTTTTTTTTTTTTTCCATATGAAAGTCGTGATATGTCTTTGTTCCACATCGCCCGTTTTCTCCACTCTTTGAGCGCAATAAAAAAATTTTAAAAATCAAGGTAGTGGCTTATTATATTGTGTTTGTATAGGATCTCATCTTACAAGCTAGATGTATGTCCAAACGGTTTTTTAGATGAGGAGAAATTTTTTACATTTTATCAGTTTTGACGCATCAATCTCATCATACGGCACAGAATAGTAATAAAAATAAAAATAAAAATCCAACCTGCAATGCAAAAGCATAAGATTACCTGCAACGTTAACCTCTCTTCTTTTTCTTTTCTTCTTCTTTAATCATATGTAACCAAACGCAAGCTACGTATTTCTGTTACTGAAAAAAAAAAAAAAAAAAAAAAAGCATTCAATACGCGGCAGGGCGAAGAAATAAAACTCAAATGGTACCCAAGTTTTTAAGTTCAATGTTGTAATAAGCATCTAATAAGTCGGGCCGCGATGGGTCAAACTAATTATTGAAGATTTTAGAATGAACAGTAGCTTATACTTTAAGCATAGTAATAAATCTACGCAGGTTATCTACCACTGTATGCAATAGATTTCCAACGTAGTTCCTCAATTTCGCTGTTACATTACTGAATATTCCGAGATTGTTATCTAATAAAAAAAAATAAAATAAAAAAAAAAAAAACACAAACCCATAGCACAGACGCCTGACATTGTGAGTTAGCTACTAGATACAAAATTATAAATACAAGGTTTTATTTACTGAGAGGCCGAATTTTTTGGCGGGGGATCAATTATGAGATAGTGAAACAATTCCTGAGGACATGTTTTAGAGATCCGATACATAAGGTAACGATCGTTCGTTTAACTTGTCAAGTTGTTGGTCCCCGCCTGCCGTATATTGTTTAATCTCCACCTTTTTGTTTGTTGTTGGCAACTTTAGTTATTATTGGAATAATTTATAACTAGAAATGTACTTAATAAATATGTGTTGAATATTTATTACACTTAAAACCTGAAATCAATAAGACCCTTTTTTTTCTTTCTTTTTTATAAATATTTTTACATTGATCAATAGTGAATATAATAATCAAGATTCTGAGATTTTTTGACCCAGTTTTTTGTACGTTATTGCAGTACTAATTCGTTCATTTGAAATGAAAAATCAAACCATTTCAAACAACCAATTGACCCCACTCTTTCCAGTCTATTTTATTGTTTTATAGTACCTAAGGCTATATAATAAAATTTTCGAACAAATTAACGCCAACTACATTTGCCATGGTGCATAATATCGTTTTATCATTTATTTATTTTGCTTTGTGACCAGCCTCGTGGGGCTTACAAAAAAAATATTGGACCCTTGGGGGGGGGGGGGCAAAAACTTGTAGCACTAAATCCAACCGCCAGTGAGGCTTTTGTGCACCCGCGCTTGGACTTGCAATATTCATTAAGCTTACATAAGTGGTTGATAAGATTCATAAGCGTTAACTCGGTAAAAACAAAAAACGAAAAAATAAATATTACTCCCAATTTGTTTTACGCTGGCCAATAGCCGATACGATAAACTAGACATCACCAAAAAAATATTTCTCCATCAACTAGCCAAAAATAATCAGACGACTAAACGCTTGACTACAGTTCGTTATATTCGTCCAATGAAGCTTTAGCCAAACCATTCAACTTTAGGGAAATAAAAAAATAAATAAAAAAGAGATGATTATCTTTGAAGGGGAAAAGTATGCATGCATTAAATGTATACGAGGACATAGAGCGTCACATTGTACACATAAAGACCGGCCACTGCTCCAAGTGAGGCGAGGGCGGCCTAATAGAAATGAGCAAAGAGTAGCAATACTACCGAATCAAAAGACAGGGTTTATAGAAGATACATCGTCGGGACATATTACCATAGATCCGGTTAACCATTCCAAAAAACTGGTCGATACAAGCGGAGGAGATGTGCGGATTATAGGCGATGTACCTAATGGCGATGCTACTAACAATAATGAACAAACGAGTAATATTAATACCTCGGAAAATAAAGGATGTCCTAATTGCTCTAAAAAACGTCCTATCGAGAGCTTAGAAAGTAATAATACTACTACTACTAATAATAATAATGATAATCCAGAGAATAGATGTAAAACCCGAATTGGGCAGCTGAAAGTGAAGACCAGGCCGGAAAATGACCGGATTTATATCCCCGTAGGCAATGGGCTGTACCGAAAAATCACCAAAACAGAATATGAAAGTAACAAAGAGTTTTATGACGAATTGTTGGCCAATGAGAATAATAATGACGAAGAAGAAGATCTTGATAACAAGAATAGTATAGATATGATTGTACAGCAACAAAAGCGGCAAAAGAAAGATACCGATAATAGTATTAACCATGTTCCACCCACATTTATGGCGCCAATGTCGATGGACGGTACATTGTTAGAGAATAATGGGGAAGATTTGTACTACGCGGCTTCTTGTCTATTGGGGGATTGTGTGTGTGGCCCAAGCTGTGCTTGTGATGGATGTCCAATGCATGATCCAAAGTATTCGGATACCAATAATAATATTAAAGAATCGTTTGATACTAGTGCAATTGTGTTGCCACCGCCCAATGTGCCAGACAATATTGGAGATCCGTATTGTCCTGTTGAAAATGCAGAACATATACAGAGGCAAAAACAGTTACTACACCAGCACGGGCCAGAAACGCTGGCAGATATGTTGAACAAGATGGATGCTCGCGACTTGGATCCAATGGCTCAATTTTAATTATTAGATTTTTTTATTTATTTTTTTTATTTTAATATTAGATTATGAAGTTAATGAAGTTATGATTTTTTATTTTGTTTTTTGTTTTTTTTGTTTTTAATTATTTAAAATCTATTTTACCCCTGGGGAGATTATTTACCATTGATCCAAATGTCTATTCCCACGCGGTAAGACTAAATTTTCTTGGTAACTTTATCGTAGATCTTATTTTCAAAAGCTTATAATTTAATAAGCTTAAGATCGTGGGTTCTTTATATTATAAAGCTTAACTGCTATAATACCTTTAATGGTTTGATACCATGGTGCTGCAACCCCAGCCGCTCGAACTAATGAACCATGCCTATTATTATTATTATTATTATTATTATTAAACATGACGGGCTTTTGGCAAAATTTTGTATACCGATTTGCAACTGTATACCAACTGTGTACCAACAAGGTTGACTAGTATAAGCTAGTCAATTGAAGTAGGCGTTAGCAAACAATTTGCTTCGAAACATTTTTTACTATAGTTTGTACCTGTTAGAACCCATAACCATGAATGATTCATGAATGATTCTACTTGTACCATGCACGAAATTTAAAAGTCATAATGAACCCAAACTTTTTGCCTATGTAGGGATTTTAGATTACTCATGATTATTATTTCAGTAATTATCACAACATACACAAAACAAAATTGTAAGGCTGAATTAATTATTTTATACATTGATGGTTTCCTCTCGCGGTTATTTTTTTTTTCAAAATATTCTCATCTATCAAATATTATCATGATTTGAAATAATTGGTGGTTTAGAGGGCAAAAAAAAAAAAAAATGTCACAGCTTGCGCAGGCTAATACGAAAAAAAAAAAGAGGTAGTGGACAAAGTTTTCTTCAAAGCCCATAAATCATTTTTACCCCAGCTTGGTAAATAAATTTTCACTAGCCCCAGCCATACATCAGAATCTTTTTTTTTTTTTTTTTTTTTTTTCAATCAATCAATTTTACAGCCAAAACCCCTTTCCACGGTGATCAAATATTATTACCAAAAGCTCGAAATTTCAATCGAAATTGAGACAATCATAATAAATATTATTAATAACACTAACTAGTAATTGAACATGTATATAATTGTGTATTACGCTCAAATGAGCGTAGTACCAGTACTAAACTGAACTAAGTAATTGATTAGTTGAAATATCGAGCTGATTGGGGACCCTTACTTGGTTAGACTAAAAAAGCAACGATACCAAAAAAAAAAAAACCAAACAAAAAAGTATGCTAGCCCAACGTTACTTTTGTTCTTGATCAGGGTCGTTGCCAATTGATCAGTTTACTTTTTGAAATTTAACAGTTTAGGGGTCTAGATTACAAAAAATTTCGAGTGAACATTTTCGGTCAGGTACTTGGACTAATTCAACTTACGTTCCGCCGGTAAACCTTTTTGGTATCCATATGTAAGTAGGCGTAGTATTAGGCTTAGTAGTATTGTAGCCATAGTTACCAGTACTACCGACTTACTGACAAGTTTTTTTTTTTTTTTTTTTGGTTTCCTGCTTTCTTTTGTACTAAGACTACTTTTTCCAGCCCACCAACAAGTCAAATTTCAGAGTCCAGTACATGAACCAATTGATGGTAAGTTACCCATGGGCTTAAAGGGTCCTGTTTGACTGTGAACCAAGAAAAAAAAAGGTATTAAACCATCTACTCAACTAAGAACATGTAAAGCGCATTAGTGATTTGTTGGTAAGTTATCTACTGCTTGAGATCGAGATCCAACCCGGATTCTGCCTAAATTTTAACTAAAGCACTACAAAGTGCACCATCTATACTCTAAATTGTTATAAATGAGAAATTTTTTCACCGTATTCTATTATTTTTTGTTTTTGCAAAACTCAGCCGTTTATAACCTTTGGAGTAACTAACCACTAAAACTTAGAACTGCTCGATTAAAAAGGTATCTTCATGTCGAGTTCAAAAAAAACAAAAAAAATTTAAGAATAGATTTTCTTTTTAGTTACTACGTAGGGCCTTTGATAATTTTTTTTTTTTGAACAAAAAAATAATTATGCTAACTATGCTAAGTGGACGAGGAGGAAACCTGAACGTAAATCTAAAAAAAAAAAAAAAAACCCCGTCTTGTTTATTTACTTTTTGAATACATGTAACCATCGGTGACAAAATTATAAACTTATATCACGATCTGACCAGTTTTTTTTTGAATCTTATAATAAATGCCGTTGCTTTTTTTATCTATCTAAAAAAAAACAAAATATTTCAACCACCCGCAGTTTTAAGTTGGGTTATATATTTTTTACTTTTTGATCAGCACAAAAAAACAAAAAGCCCAAAAAAAGTAAGTAAGTTCTTTTCTTTTTTGTTTTCTTTTCTTCAATCACACTATAATTTTATTACACAAAGCGGGACGAATGCGCTTTGGAAGCCTATCAAGAAACTACTCCAACTTTACTCTACCACCACCGTTTAGCTATTTATATATATATAGACCACTTGCTACCCAGTTTTTTTTTTCAATTTTTCTTGAATTCTTTTTTTTTCTTACTCTTCAGTATTATTTTTATTTATTTGATACCATTAATTATTCTGAGTTTAATAACTAAAAGTTTTTTTTGTTTTTTTTTTGTCAAGTTTTTTTTTTGTTTTGAACGACAAACTATTTATATCCATTCATTTTACTAATTTAATCGCATTAACGGACAAAAAAAAAAAAAAAAAAAAAACTACCAATCCTCACAATTTTAGCATGTCTTTTTCATCATTCTTACCACAACATCATCACCCACTAATCAATGGTGTGATCGATCCATTCGATCTGTACCACTCATCAATGCCACAAGATAACGAACATCATCATGAACAAGATCATTTGGATTCTTCAAGCATCAGTTTGATGGCACACAATGTGTTTGGGTTGACACCTAACGACATTGAAGCCGTAGCTGAATCATCACCATCTATCAGCTCAACGTCATCACCATCGGAATGGAACGATGCATTTTTAGAAAACAATTCTTTAGATTTACTAACTAACGACGATTCGTTGTATACCACCGGTAGTGGCAACATTCGAATTAACTCTTCGTTTTGTGACCCACGGCGGTTACAAAACAAACTATCATTAGCTCAAGATTTCAACAATACTAATTTATACACACCTGCATTATTATCACAAAACAACAATATCCCACCACCATCACCATCACCGACCCCGCCAATTCCTCATCATGATCAATTACTTACCAACCGAAAACGATCAATTGAAGAGTTGGATGAAGAAATCGTGGTTAGTGAAAAGAAACGAGTACCTCCAATGGATTTTTCCAGCTTTGACTTGGCAAACACTTTGACTCCGCAGCATACTCCAACTGGGGTTGGACATGCCACTGAAATTGAATTGTTTAATAATAACTACAATAACCAAATTTTGGAATCTTTCCAGCCAATGCAATCGCCTCCAATCAGTCCAATAAATGATGCTGCTAATGAAGAAGAGTTGGATGATGAGTTTAGTGATCCAAACTATGAAGAAGAAGAATTAAAAGCTGTTGCTGCAGAAAAAGAAGCACTAACAGAAGAAAAAGAAGACGAAGAAGAAGGAGGAGAAGAAGAAGAAAAAGTTGATAAACTTCCACCTCCAGCAAAGAAGACAAAAACTTATCGACGAGGTCGAAAACCTACTGATGATTCATCCAAATCATTTGTCTGCGAACATTGTGATCGAAGATTTAGAAGACAAGAACATTTGAAACGGCATTTTAGATCTCTACATACTAGGGAAAAACCATTTGAATGTGGGCAATGTGCTAAAAAGTTCAGCCGAAGTGATAACTTGGCCCAACATGCTCGAACTCATAATAAACATTCCAGTGCCAGTTCGAGTGGCGGTAGTGATGGTGAGCAATCACCTAGTCCTGCTAGTGCCACTACACGACGACGAAAAACACTAAACCAATAAAGAATATTCTTTGCATTTAACTTTTATCTTTATTTATAATTTATTCTTATGATTCTTGTATAATAATATATTTTTTACGCTAAAAAATTGTTGTCTTTTTTATTTTTCATATGCGTCGTTCTCGATCGGTTAGTTTATATTTTTGTTAGTGCGTGTAAAAGAGTTGTGCTGGTGCCGTTTGGAGGCTGTTAGCGGGGTAAAATTATGTCACTACAAAAAACAGAAAAAAAAAAAAAGACTACCGCTACCGTAGATACCTTGCCTGTTATATGTTAGTAACCCATCAACGGTATTAGACACAATGATGGATAGCTTCCAGCTGGTATACACCTAACGGTGCTGTATATTAATTAGCGATTGTACTAAACATAAACTCGCCCATATTAGCGGTAACTTACTATCTATCAAGTCAAACAAACGGCTAATACATGTTAATTAATTAAGCGTGGATAAGCACCAGCACTAAGGTAATCAATACCCTGGTGTATAATGTTTTACAAGCTGTGAGCCCTAAATAATACCACTTATTTGGATCATTTGACCGATTGGCCACCCCAATTTTATGATTTATGGCTTATGATCTATGGCCTGGGGTGAGTTTTTCTTGGTGGGTCAAGACAAGGATATATATATACATATAAATCTGAAATTTGCGAAAGTTACGAGAGTGGTAGTCTCTTTTTTAAAAAAAGAACACAAGGTCAAAGTATAGCGAGCTAACTATTGATTGTAACAGTGGGATCATGGACAAAAAAATAATCTCGATCGTTGTGGACTTGATCGATCGCCCACTACTACTACTGCTACCGGCACAGTTTGAGTGATTGTTTAGTACTAATAGTATTTTTTTTTTTTTGTTTACGAAAACCTAACGGACAACGATAACGCTGCCTTATTCGTGAGTTTATACAATATTTTGCGACTAACATTGAGATTAAGTTTGAACTTTAGATAGCGATACCACGCGTAATAACACCGATCGTATAGCTGTTCAAAGCTCAACAATCGTGACCAAACTAACAATAGCTAACCTTTTTCCAGATTGAAGACAAGGTGAGGATTATAATAATAATTTGAAAATCCTTGTAAAAATACCCATGCATTATTCCGACGCCCTCTGTCTATTCGATAAACCTTATAAAACCATCTAATCCTTGGAAAAGCACTATCACCTATGTCTGAGTTTCTCTATAGCCAAGTATTAGTGTTAAGCGTTTATACGATTGTAATACACCCAAACTTTTTTTGTTTTCATGATTGATCGACCTTTCTGAGCCGCACGTTTGAAAATATTTTTTTTTTTTGAACCAATTTTTTTTCTAGGGTCGCGCACCACCCGACGACCCCTCCTCCAATAAACAATATTTGTGAAGTAATTTTCCCCGCTCTAACATGATATTTATAATGATACAAGCGCGTGCCACCGTGGACAACCAACCAGGGTTTTTTTAGTGGTGTATTTACTTTTTCGTGTCCAAGTCGTGGTATTCAACCATGATGGGTTTGGATTCGGGGTCAGGTGTATCAGATTCACAATCTAGATCCCGTAAAAATCGAGTGTCTTAGGTCTCAGCCGCTCTGAGCGTCTTAGATTGATGATTCAGAATCAAAACAAAAAAAAAAAAAAAAAAAAAAAAAACCCTGCAAATCTTAAGACGTTTAAATTTATCAGTTTGTCTATGCTGTATTTATGGTTGGTGCTTTTGTGTGGTAAAAAAATGATATAGTGCTATTGGCAATAGATGTAGGGAATCATGTTAAGAAGGGTTATTGAATTATTTTTATGAAAATAATTAATTTTTCTGTTTTGTTTTTGGTTTTTACCAATGTTTGTCGAGGGACTAAAAAACTTTGGTTATAAAAAGTTGATTTGTTCAGTTAATTAAAGTAGAAATGATAATTTTTTTGAGTGAATCCTTGTACGGAATCGCCTTAACTCGTGCCTTTTTTTTTTTTTTTTGACCTGCCCAAGCACTACTGAGGCGGCGCCAACTAGTTCAATGAGTCTATCATACACGATTTTTCAAAGTATGATCCGATGAAAGGTTATAAAAAATTCCCAACACCTAATTCAAACTTCATTTCACAATTAGCTGCAATCGAAAAAACGCGGTTTGATTTAATATAAGATATAAGAAAAACGACCTTGGGGGTATCCGACGCCGACAAAAAATCGAAATCGCACTTTATCTGCATTCAAAAGCCATGCATGCCCGAACAGGGGTTGAAAATTTTTATTAGAGACATCTCTACTAAAAACTTTTTTTTTTTTTTTTTTTTTTAATGATCGGATCGAAAATACGCTTAATAACTTGGTAAGGGCTGCATTGATCATGAAAATTTTGGAAAATGCCAAATCACGTATAAATTATTATAACGGTTTTTCACAAGTCAACACTTTGGCGTGCTGCTGCTGCAATACCAGGCGCACGATCGATGGAATCAGATCAACCGATTAATCAGAGTTGTAAGTACTTATGTAAAAGTGAACCCTTGCAAACTATACATTAGCATGAACGCCCTCTCACCACACCCTGTAAATCACGCAGAAATTTTTTAAAAGATATAAGATATACGGGTGTGCAGGTAAAAGAGATAAAACAACTCGACCTTAAGTCGGCTGGGATAGAGCGATCGGGTTTTGAGAATTATGCGTCCATTGCTGCGAGTAATTAGATAGGGTATTAATACGATGATGATGATAAAGCGCTTGAAATCGATGGAGAAGTTGATACAGCGGTGCATTATGATATTAGGGCGGTCGCTTGTATAACCATTGCCGCCCCAATAAGGGCACATAACTACATATGGTTCTATGCTTCAGTTGATATTTATGCACGGTAGGATTAAAGTAACGGTAACTTAATAACGATCGGATCGTTGGCAGTTATTAATTTGCTGGAAAAAATAAAAAAATAAATAAAATATTAATAATTTTATGTTTGTAACAGGCTTTCTAGATTTGAATATTGACAACAAATTGAGTTTTGATAAATTGGCTAATTAACGCATTAATCAATGCACTGAAGTAATTTGAATTTGTCAACTACAGACTCATCGATTTGTTTCAATTATAACGCTGTATTGGAGGAGGAGGAGAAAGAGGACGGGAAGGTATGCATGTGGTTGTATCAATAGTTAAACTCCAAATCGTCTTCGGTGATATCGAATTCGGAATATACAGTCTTCCTATCAACACCTTGGCACATTTTGGCCGCATTAACAACGATATCCACCAAAACTGCCAAATTATCAGTAACAGTACCAACCACTTGAGTCAATTCGTTCTTTTCAGATTTTAATTTGGTTAATTTTAACTTTGATTCTTGTTTAGAGTATTGACTTTTTAATTGTTGCAGCTCTTGTTTTAGATCAGCTCGATTAGCCTGCATCGTTAGTAGATTATTCAAGGATATTATTAATTTCGCATCAAGCGGGTATTAAAAAAATATGTAATATTTAATATTAAACCGCATCAAACTTACGAACGATCGGAGTGAATTTTCTTGGTCCAACTGCGCCTTGATGCTACCAATATTGGTACAATTTAAATCAATAGTATTTTTCAAACTGGTCAACTGCTTCAATCTCAACCGTTTATAATCACTTGCAAAACTCCAATAAACATTTTGAATGCCAATTTTCTCACTTTTCACCATATCCTCATCCAACAGTTTGGTAAGCGCTGGTTTGACCTGAATTGGGTGACAATTGAATTGTTTTTTGCATACAGATTCTAATTCCTTAAGGGTATAGAAGGATGAATCATGGCGGATATACGCCAGCAATTGGTTTTCAAGTGGTTCTTTGCCCATTAATATTGTTTTATTATCAATACTAATATGCCACTATAGTAATGTTGTGTGACAATGGTGATGACAAAAAATTACGAGCCAAAAGTAATGATTATTATTACATATAAAACCCGTTTAAATATTGCAAATTCCCAAACGCGCCAAGTCTTTGTCAACCGTTAAAAGCATAATAAGTTTACACCACATGTGTTTATTATTTTTAAATCCTGGATTTTGAATTACGCGTATTTTATTACGCACAGGTGCGCGTGCACAATTACACGTTCCCCCCTCCCCTCTTTTCGCCTGCTAATCAAACCCTGAGCCTCATCGCAATTATTGACCCCTACTACCACCACCACCACCAAACCATTATCATCATCAACTCATTCATATAATAATGATCGTCCTAATTATTACCTGCTCCACATTCCTTATCAAAATGTTGATGAACGAACATACGTACAATGGCAAATAAAGTCAGCTGTCAAAACTTTTTATTAATATTTATTCAGTTTATTGTTTTACATTTGCGGTATTATTTAACGTTTGTGAGCTTTCCCGAACAGAATGGACCCTTTTTTTAATACGATAAAAAAAAAAACACGAAATTTTGGGAGATGATTATAAGTTAAAGATTTTTTATTTTTTTATTATTTTTATTATTTTTTAACGAACAGCTGGTAAGTTACTTAGCAGTGATGTAAAATAATAAACCCACATATCGCGCGACTTTTAAGCTTATAAAAAGGGGTTGGGGGTATTGCTAGTGTAGCAGCATATTATTCTATCGAGTTAGTGTAGAGCTAAGTATGCGTATAATACGAAAAAAACAACCAAAAAACCGTGTAAAATCAAACTTTACCCCAACTCAGAAGCCCGAAATCTAGACCCATAATCGTTATGAATGTTACAGTATGTTTAATATATCTATATAAAGATTAGTAAACCTTTAGATTGCCATGAGGGCACTGTTTCAAATATATCAGACACTTGGTCAGCAGCAGCGGCAGCAGTAGCGGCGGTGGCGGCGGCGACGGCGACGGCGACGACGACGACGACGACGATAGCATCAATCGTACAGCGCTCATAGCGGCATTTTCAGACCGATTCCTCTTTACGATCCAGCTTGTTATCTATAACAATAGTGGCATCATACATCAGCCACAAGTGGCACTGTGCAAGGCACTTAATTTTACGCACACTAGTCTAGCTTAATTAGTTATAAGCTTAAGCTTTGAATACGACAGCAAATTGTGGGGTGCCTGCGCAGGCTGCCCCGTCTTTTTTGCGCAGCACTTTTAATATCCCATTTTAGTTTAGTACTATTCCTGCATGAACCCGTACAGCCCTTTGAATGCTTGTGATAAGTTACGGATATGGACAAGTTGATTACTGTTTTGGTTTTAAAACCCGTTGTGAATACGCAACCTAAAATGAAGAAGGATGTTATTGCGTAATTTTGAATGACACGTATAGTTTTATTAATAAGTTACCACTATCAATTGACTATTGTAAACACTGAAAAAAAAAAAAAAAAAACCCTGTGACGCGTTAACCGTTGCGGCCGTGTTACTATCAGGGCTTTGGGGTGAAGTGATTTCTGGTGATGCTTGAATATGATCAAAAAAACGAATGATTTTGCAAATTTAGATACGCCAATCAATACCTGATCTACCTTCTCAACTATAAATATGGTAAAAAAAATGGAAGCTGTTACGGAAGAAAACACTATCCAAGCATGTTTATCATTTGAAAGTGTTAAAAGTTTAAACAAAATCAGAAAAACAGCTTTTTTATTTAATTAGTATTAAAGACGTATTGAAATTAAACTTTCAAACCTTTTATTTCATTTTATTTGGTGTGCATGCATCCAAGAACATGAACAAATGGATTACTTAAACTGTACGAACAAAAGGAAGGCAAAAAAAAAAAACAAAGGGAGAGGAGTGACTAATATATTGCTGGAAATAGCCCATCAAACAAACATATCAGACATACTTATGGGGCTAGTTTGCTTTGTGGACCACAAACTGATAAATATATTTCGATGGACAGTAAAAAATAATTGTAATTGGAATTGGTAGGAGTTGGAAAGACTATCCCTGGCTTTGACCGCGATCGATCAAGAATTTGGTAAAATCCTCCCCCCCTCCCTTTCCAGTACATATGGCACGTTGGATATTTTAAACGGCCATCTTGGGGATCCCCCAATGAATAGAGCATTTCTGCTGTGTGCAAATTTACTGATAAACTGATAAGCTGTTTCAAAAAATTATATATGTTCATACCGCTGGGATGTTGGGGACCCTATTATGTGCGTAATATATAGATCAATAATAAGTGCCGTTTCCGTAACAACATCACCACTATAGGTTATCGGACAATTTTAGTACTACCGGCTTATCAAGACTAATATCACAAGACAATACAGGGTATAACAGAGTATGATTGAACTCGTCCGATTAAATATTGTAGGCGCTATACGCAACCAAAGATTTCCCACAATACATTTATATGAATCATCTTTTTAGCTTTAGGATGTTTGAGTTTGTTATGAGACAATAATATTATATTTTTTGTTTTTGTTTTTGTTTTTGTTTTTTGTTTTTAGCATGTAGAATTTTTTATCCCAATATAGGAGCGAGATATGGTATCATAAATATGGTTGTTATTATCATGACTTCACAAAAATCCAAACATACTTTGAGCGAAATCCACCATATCAATATTTAATACCACACATCGAGTTTCTGAACCTCCGTGCTTAGCACAGCGATCCGAATCACCAGGGCCGAATATTCAACGCCACCAATGATTCATACCACTATTCCGGGGTACTTGCCTATCAGCACGTTGTGAGCATCCACAATTTAAATTCTCCCCCTCCCCCACCACCTGATTTGATCTGATCAATATCTAGGGATGTCTTTTCAAAAACTATGATCCGATTTCCTTTTCTTTTTTTTTATTATTTATTATTATTATTATGTTCGTAAGATGGATGTGACTTTTAATTCTAATCACCAGGCCCGTACCCCCCTCCTCTCCTCCTCATTTTTTGATGCTTCTTTTAAGCATCCTAGTGGCTAGATAGTGCATACATACGTCTAATACCTAATAATAGCATATCATCCGAAAGGTTGAATGCAAAGAGTAAGGCTTGTCTTTTTCTTTTAAATGACGATACGGAATTCTTATATCATTTGTTATTGTCCAGGAGACAAATCAAACATCAAATGTTTTCCCTTGCCTCATTGCAAAGCAATTTTTACATAGCATTCACGAGCACGCAATAGGTAAAAATAAACTTGTTTATATATGTGTTAGATATTTCGTAATATTACTTGTCTATTGCCTTCTCTTTAAAAAAAAAAAAAAATCATTTAGTCATAAAACGTGTTTGTTTGAAATTTTGATTTTGAATTTGAATTTGGACTATAGACAATTAATCAATACTTCCCACAGCAGCTTTAATTCTGGTTCTATTTTTTAAATACAAGTAATTTTTATATATTCACATTTAAGAGTTATCAATAACCTTTTTAACATATTAATTTCCTATATCAATAGATGCGTATTTCCCAACAGTACCAGCAAAAATAATCTTCAAAAACGATCCTTAATAGAAAAAAAAAAAAAAAAATTATATTATTTGTATCACATTTCCTGATTTATCTAGTGATCGATAAGAAAAAAAAAAAAAAAAAAAAAAAAAGAGAAACCTTGTGGGTTTCAAGCAGAGAGAGAATTACTGATTGATTTTGTGCGTGGAAGTTGAATTAAAACAGTGCTAGCCTTAGGCGGGTTTTGGATTCGGGCTTCTTTTTGTTGTTGTTGTTGTTATTGTTGTTGTTTTGGTGGGATTTTGGTCTCATATTAATAATTTTTGGCGGGTACAGTTATTGTTTGTGTGTGTGTGGGTTTGGATAACTTACTCATCAGCAGAGTAACACACAGCTATTCTTACGCTTTTAATCTCCTTATCAATAAATATATATATTTTTTTTTAACTTTCCCACACACACTTTTCTCCTTTAATACTACTACACAAAACCTTTTTTTTTTTTTTATTCGTTATTTTATTTTATATATTCTTACTATTTGTATATTTTTTTTAATATTTTTTTAAAATAAAAAAATAAAATATAACAAGAACGATATAACTTTAGAAAAAACAACAACAACAACAACAACATGTCGACGACAGACCTAAAGCTCAAGGTCGGTAATGAAATCGGCCGTGGATCGTTTGCTAGTGTGTTCAAGGGCGAGTACCACGGCCAAGCAGTCGCCATCAAATCAGTATTACGAGCTAAACTATCAAAAAAGTTGTTTGAAAACCTGGAGTCGGAAATCAACATCCTGAAAGACGTTAAACACCCTCATATTGTAGAACTATACGATTTCCAGCAAACAAACAGTCATTTCCATTTAATTATGGAATATTGTTCATTAGGTGATTTGAGTTACTTTATACGGAAAAAAGAACAGATTCAAGAATCGTTGCCACTTATTGCGGAATTATTCCAACGGTATCCTTGTAAGCAAGGATTGCACGAAGAATTGGCGATTCATTTTTTGCAACAGTTGGCATCAGCATTATCATTTTTACGAGATAAAAATACAGTACATCGGGATATTAAACCCCAAAATTTGTTATTATGCCCTCCTTCAAAGACTAAACAAGAATGGGTAGATAAAGGGTACGCTGGACAATGGGAGTTACCGGTTTTGAAGTTGGCAGATTTTGGTTTTGCAAGAATTTTACCAAGTACTAGTTTGGCGGAAACGTTGTGTGGATCGCCATTATATATGGCTCCGGAAATTTTGAGATATGAAAAATATGGTCCAAAAGCAGATTTGTGGTCAGTTGGTGCAGTACTTTATGAAATGGTGGCTGGGAAACCACCATTTAAAGCAGTCAGCCACGTGGAATTGTTGAAAAAGATTGAAAAAGCCAATGATCGAATTGTTTTTTCAGATGCGGTAGTTGAACGAACAAGTGAAGATATTAGACGATTAATCAAGGCGTTGTTGAAAAAATCACCAGCTGACAGAATGGGATTTGCAGAATTTTTTAACGACCCGGTGTTGAAGGCCAATATTAGTACTAAAGACGCTCCTTTGGATCGATCGAAATTGGATGAAAATATGTTTATTAGTGAATATATTCGACCGTCTCCTATGGAACGAATCAATTTTGAAAAGACTAACACTAACACTAACACTAACAGTATTAAAAATTTCAATGATGCGCAATTATTAGGCCCGTCTGGCAAAAGAACAACCCCCCCAGACCAAAGTTTGGAACATGAATATGTTGTTGTGGAAAAACGCACTATAGAAGTTAATGCATTAGCTGACGAACTCGCGCAATCACCAACTGCCGATCGGAAGAATAACCGGCCACAACAAAGACGCCGATCTAGCAGTCCGATTACAAACCCATCATCAGCTGCCCAACAACGAAGAAGAAGTTCAATTATTTATGGCACTTCACCTACCAGCGCGTTGGCACGCGCTCTCAACATGGCCAGTGCCCGATTATTTGGAACTAAAGTTGATACTTTTGGTAATAGCACTACAACAAACTATCCAATATCAGCATCAGCATCAGGATCAGCTTCAGCAAGTAACTTTGCATTGCCGGTCAATAACAATAATAACACTCTGGTAGTAACATCGGGGACGATACCAATTCATATTACTGAAGAAGAAAAAAAATTAATTATTGACTTGGAGTCGCTGGCGACAAAAGGTAAAGTTGTTAATTTATTTGCAGAAGTGAAATTTTCACAGTTGGTACCAACAAGTCCAGATGGGGAATTGAATATGGATAATGAAATGACTACAATGGTGGCGCAAGAAGCATTGGTCCTGTATGTAAAAACATTGGCATTGTATGCAGGAGCAATGGAAAAAGCCGCTAAATGGTGGAGAGATAACGAACAAGTTGGAGCATCAGCACGATTGAATGATACTGTTCAATGGGTTAGAGAACGGTTTAATGAGTGTTTGGAACGAGCAGAATATTCTCAAACTTTATTAGAAGAGGCAAAGACGAATAGCAATATCCATACTGCTGCACCAATCACTGCCGAAAAGTTGGTTTTTGATCGTGCATTGGAAATGTCCAGAAGTGCTGCAGTGGCAGAATTAAGTAATGAATTGGATGGGTGTGAACTAAGTTATGGCACTGCAGTATGGCTATTGGAAGCATTGCTGGAGGACGATAACAGCAATGATTTAAATATTACAGGCAATGATGGAGGATTGGAGGAAGAAGATCGAGTTGTGGTTGATAAATTGATTTCGAGTATTACACATCGATTGTACATGTTGCGCAAAAAATTGGAAACTCAAACAACTAGTAATACTAATACTAATACTAATACGACTAATACTACTAACTATAATAATAATAATACTGGTGAACGATCACGATCACGGTCACCATCATCAACAAGAACAACTACAAGTCCAGCTGCATTGAATATTATGGACAAAAAGATTACTAACTATTGAGTTTATTTATTTGAAAATAAAAAAAAACCAAAAAATTTACAAAAAAAAAAATTGACTAAAAAAAAAAAAAAAAAAAAAAAAAAAAAAAAAAAAAAAAAAAAAAAAAAAAAAAAAAAAAAAAAAAAAAACAAAAAAAAAATTTCAAGTGTTGGGTTATTTATTTTTATAAAGGTTTATGCGGTTCTTTTTTTTTTGTTTTTTTTTTTCAACTTTTTATTATCATTTATAATTATTTTGCATTCTATTTATATAAACTATATACTAATAAAAAAAATATATATATACATCTTTTGTAATTTGTTCATTATTTTTGACTAATGATCATTAGTACTAATATAAAATTGGATTTGAAAATTGGTTATAAATTGTTGAGCCGCTCCACAAATTGTGATACATCACTTGGCACAACATTAAAAATTAAAAATAATGTAAGCTTCAAATTTACCTCCCACAGTTTGGGTTTATTTGTGTTTTCTCTAACTCGTTATGGGATTCGGATCGTGTTCGCGTGCCACTATTGCAGCTCCATCTAGCATCACCCAAAACAAAATCGCGGCGCGCCGGGGCAGACTTGTACTTAAGCTCACACCCAACCAGCCACTTTACGCTAATTTTTTTCTGAGACATCTGAAAATTTTTTTTTTTTTTTTTTTTTTTTTTTTCAAAGCCGCGCAGAAAATATTTTTTTTTTGGTATTTCAAAAATTTTTATTTAAATAAATTTTTCATTCTTTTAACAACCTTCTCTAATTCTTTTTTTACAAATTTTTTTTTACAAAATACAAACATAATGGGCAAAACTAAAGTTAAAGAACAAAAAGTTAAAAAGAGTGAAACTTCCGTTGCTCCAAAGAAGGACGGTAAAGTCTCCAAAGCTTCCAAAAAGGATGATAGTTCTAAAAAACTAGCCAAGGCTGTTGAAAAAGGTATCAAAGAAGATGACAAGAAGAAGAGTAAAAAGAGCAAGAAGAGCAAGAAGGAAGAATCCTCATCGTCTGAATCTTCAAGTGATAGCGAAGATGAAAAGAAGAAGTCTTCCTCATCATCTTCTTCAAGTGATAGCGATTCATCATCTGATAGTGATGAAGAAATGAAGGAAGCTCCAGTTGCCAAAAAAGAAGAAAAGAAGAGTAAAAAGAAGGAAGAAAAGAAGGAAGAATCTTCTGATTCTTCTTCCTCTGATTCCAGCGATTCCGATTCTTCTGATTCCGAAGATGAAAAGAAAGACAAGAAAGAAAGTAAGAAAGAAGAAAAGAAGGATTCTTCTGACTCTGATTCAGACTCCTCCGATTCTGAAGATGAAAAGAAAACCAAGAAGGAAACCAAGAAGGATGCCTCTTCCTCCGATTCTTCTTCTTCTGATTCAGACTCTGATGATGAAAAGGACTCCAAAAAGGATAAGAAAGAATCATCATCATCATCTTCCTCCTCCTCTGACAGTGATGACAGTGACAGCACTGAATCTGAATCCAAGAAACGAAAGGCTGATGAAGAAACTACCACTCCAGCCAAAAAAACCAAATCTGAAGAATCCACCGAAGAAGGTGCCACTTTATTTGTTGGTCGATTATCTTGGAACATTGACGGTGACTGGTTACAACGAGAATTCCAAGATGGTTGTGAAGGTGTTGTTAGCGCTCGAGTTATTTATGACAAATTCTCTGGTAAATCCAAGGGTTACGGTTATGTCGACATGAAGTCTTCAAAAGCCGCTTACGATGCTTTGCAAAGTATGCAAGGTACTGAATTAGACGGTCGACCAATTAATGTCGACATGTCCAGCTCCAAACCAACCCCATCTGGTGCCAACACTCCTCAATCCCGAGCCAGCCAATTTGGTGACAAACAATCCCCACCAAGTGATACCTTGTTTTTGGGTAACTTGAGTTTCCAAGCTGCTAAAGAAGAATTGGAATCAATGTTCGGTAAGTTTGGTGACATTATTAGTGTCCGATTACCAACCCACCCAGATACCGAACAACCAAAAGGGTTTGGTTATGTTCAATATTCCAGCATTGACGAAGCCCAAGCTGCTTTGGACGCCATGTCTGGTGCAATGGTCAATGGTCGACCAATCCGATTAGATTTCTCAACTCCACGAGATAACAATGCTCCACGAGGTGGTGGTGGCGGCTTTGGTGGTGGTCGAGGCGGTGGCCGAGGTGGCCGTGGTGGTGGTCGTGGTGGCTTTGGTGATCGTGGTGGCTTTGGCGGTGGTCGAGGCGGCGGTCGTGGTGGCTTTGGTGATCGTGGTGGTTTCGGCGGTGGTCGTGGTGGTCGACCAACTGGTGCCAACGATACTCCACGAACCGGTGCTTCTGCTAAAGGATCTGCTCAAGCTTTCCAAGGCAAAAAGATCTCTTTTGATTAATTGTATTAGTTACTAATTTTTTGTTTATTTGTTTATTTGTATTTTAGAGATGTTTTAATAATTATAATTAAAAGTTTTTTTTGATGGTATTAAAAAGGTTTTTCTTTTTTCTTTTTTTTCTACTTGTATTCTACATTTTTGACTAAATCTCCACCCAACCGTTGAATCATCTCAACCACTGCGGCTTTGTTTAAAACAACATTATCACTTTTATCATCAACTGGCATGACATTATAGTCCAAATTGACTCTAAATTTCCTTTTTTCCAATACAGTTGGTTTCCAAACCGCGACCAAAACGCCGTGCTTATTTCTTCTACTCTTTTGACTTCGGGAATGTAATAACAACAACTCGTTAGGAAACCGTTCACTAACTTGATTAGCAAATTGTTCAAACAAATCGACCGATTTATCAACACAAGTTTCAAACGCTGGGAATGATGTCTTGTGGGTGACCAAATTTTTATATTCTTGTTTTGAAGAAGATGAATTGCCCATTGGGTCAGTTAACGTAACCACAAGGTTGAAATCTTTCAAACTTGGATTGAACCATAGATCAATATTTTCAACAGTTGGGTCGCTATCATTCAATGCTCGTGACAATGCAGTCAATCTTGATGCCAAAACTTTACCAGTATCGGATTTTTTGTTATTTTCATACTTGGCCCATAACACACCAGAAGTATCAGCAGTACTTGCGATATACAATGGCAACGCATTGGTTAATGCTTGATCAACTGATCGCTGTGCACTAAACGCACTGCTCAAATTAGAATATACTGATTGCGACACATCGACCCCGGTAACGTTTGATAATTGTCTTGATTCATATTCTGCAGCTAGTTTCTCATCATCTGGTTCAACCAATAGTAACGGTTCGTCTTTCCAATTCCATCGTGATAACAAATCAATACATCGATAAAACCCAGAGATTGGTGAAGAAGGTACATCAAATGGTGCACTGGTAACAAATGGTACCAACGCAATAAGCTCCAAAATTTCATCTCGAATCATCAATTTCCCCAATAACAATTGTGATGATACCCATCGTTTTAATAATCTAACGGTACTACTATAATACGCATATCGTAACCCTAGTCGATAAACCATCAACGAATGTTCATATGCACCGGTATACTCTCGCAAATATTCTGTAGTATCCATTTCCAATCGTTTCAACAACATTTCATCTCGATCGGAACCCACTCTTAATTCAAAATCAAACCCTTCCGGAGTTTGAATTCGTAAAAATGGTGATTCCAATACATTATCATCAACTCCAGTCCGGTTCTTATAATTTTTTTTGAACAATTCTTCACCAATTTTTAATAAAAATGCGGTTTTTGTCTTTTCAACTGCCGCAACGGCATCAGGCCATCGTGTAGAACTTTCAAAAATAATAATACCTTTACCAACTGAATCATCGCCATCCAAATCAAACGGTAGCGGTTGATGAATTGAGGAATGCCGTAATGAGCTAGATGCTGGTAAAACATTTTTCGCCAATAATGGAATATCATCAAGGGATTGAATAGCCTTAGCTAGTTTATGGAAACTAGTTGTTTTGGCACTAAACAATGAAGTTGAACTAATAGAAAAATCTTTGATATCCCCCATTGGGATAAATGATAATAATTTTGAATCTTCACTAAAATCCAATGTACCATGACAATCATTGAAATGAATATTCAACAAATATTCCGCAATTGACACAACTACTGGTTTAACTGGACTAACATTCCATAAACAACTTTCAGCAATTCGACCATCTTGAAACCGTCGTAGTTCCGATTTTTTGCCCCAAAATCTTCTAAACTTTTCTGCTTCTTGTTCATCTTCAGCACTTGGACCATGTGTCATTAATTTATCACATTCATCTGGGTTACAAATCAATCCAACTTGAATAACACCAGTAGGTTCACTAGCTTTACGTTTATTCAGTTTAAAACTTTCCAATTCATCATCAAATAAACAAATCTGTTTAACTCGATCACCATATCCTCTTTTCAACGCTCTATAAATTTTTTCAATCAAAAAATGCCGATATGACGAATATTTAATTTTATCAGTTGGGAAAAATGGAGTAGTTTTTTTCAATTCATATTCGATATTAAACTTGATATCGTATCTCAATCTTGGTAATGCTAAATCTCTCATAAAAATAGCTTCAAAACGATCTTGAACAACATCACTCAACATATCACAGGTAATTCTAGCTTCATGCTCTAATAATGATAAACTCCACCCACTGACTTTATATAACAAATTGAATTTATTTTCCAAATCCAGAATTATTGCAGTACTAATATACTTGTCGCCCCCCATTCTAGCATTTTCACCAATTTTGAAACTCATTCCCTTTTTTAATTCAGTAGCAATCCATCGAATAGTACCTTGAAACAATTGATAACTTGAAAACCCATTCATCAAAACTTTGGTATTCCCTTGTAATAAAACCGCCATGATCATTGCAAATTCAAAATGGCCCATACCACCAGATTTTATTGAGCTTCCAAACCCTCTTTGCCGTAACCATAACCGACCAAGCTTACAGGCATCTTGAAACCCTTCACATTGTTTATTAGCCATGTGTAAGAACCGCAAATATTTCAAATGTAAAGTATCACTTAATAAACTATTGTTGTATAATGGGGTGGTAACATCATGCGGCTCACTGCCATCGAAGTTGGATAGCCGCACGCAGTTCCGATCCTGTTGCAATTTTTTGGAATCAAACAGTTTATCATCAACGCCTAACAAAACGTTGACTGTATATTTATTTTCCAACTTGATTTTTAAAACTGGTCGCAATAAATCATCTTTTAGATACCCATATTTCAATTTTTCAAATTTGCCATTTTTTGATAAATGTTGTGCAATATATGCCAGATAAAACGCTCGCTTATAAAAATATCGGTAGTTTAAATAATCTTTAGTGGTGAAAATATCATTTGGCATTTGAACAAATAAATCGATTTCATTCCCTTCTGGTTGTTTAACAGCAGTTTTTAATGAATAGCTTCCAATAACATTAATATCCTCTGGTTTTTTAAACTGGAATTTGTAATTTATATCATCTTTTGGTTTTGGGTCCGGAAATGGGATTGCAACTTCTTTGATAACTTTTGACAATTCTTTGATACTATATTGATCAGAGTCTGGTAATGTTTGTAATAAATTATTTAATTCAAATAATGATCGATCTAATTGTTGTTTCTTTTTACCATCATCTAGTTTTAATTCTTTCAACAACTCATCAATCTGAAGTTTAAACACATTGCTTTTATACAATTCCGCCGTTTCCCTTGCAATTTGAACATCTTGACTTGTCAACTGTTTTTTTGTAGCCTGATTTCCTGCTTCTTCCATCTCTTCATCCTCTTCCTTTACTTCTTCTTCTTCTTCTTCTTCTTCTTCTTCACCTTCAGAATCGGTATTCTCACTAACACTCATTTCATCTTCACCCCGCTCTTCCTTCTGCTTTTTGGACTTGACCTCTGAGGTATCTATAGTCTTACGTTTAACCATAGTGTCTATAGTGCTTATGCGAAATCAGTTAGTGGAAAAATTTTTTATTTTTTTATTTTATTTTTTTCAAAATCAAAAAAGATATTTTATGTAAGAGAAAAATTAACTAATTTTTTTTTTTTTACCACCTCCGACCCGATATTAATTTAACAAGCACTTGCCACACGTCAAGTACGTGTAAGCCAAAATCCGCCCTCATACTATTTACTTACGCCTTACCGTTATAATAAGTGCATGGAAAAATCCGACTATCCGATAAGCAGTGCACTATCATCTCCTATAGCTATATACCTCGCCCAGATTTGATTTTGATTCTCTCCCCCCTCCTCCCCTTCTTATACTGTGAAACAAAATTTTTTTTTTTTTTTTCACCCAAGAAAAAAAAGGAAAAAGGCTTTTTTTTTTTTTCCCATTTTTTTTTTTTCTTTCTTTCTCTTTCTTAATACCACCACCACATCAAATCATGAACAAAAGCTTGAGTACAATCAAGCTTGCTCCTAGAGTTCTGAGAGTGGCGTCTCTCGGAATTCGATCCACAATTCCCTCCTGTTCCTTACTTCCTAGAGTCCAATTGGTTCGAGAAAGACAAACCGCCACCATTGTCGCAGCGACTCAGCAATTGCGATTCCAATCCACAAACGCCAGTTCAAGCCCTACTACTCCGACCAAAGAGAAACCTGAACAATCCAAAGAAGCTAAAGATCAATCAAAAGAAGAAGCAAAAGATGTAAAAGAAGGTGATAAAGCAGCAGTCAAAGAAGTCAAACCTAAAAAAACCATTTGGCAAAAGGTCAAGCATGAAGCACAACATTATTGGGACGGGACCAAATTGTTGGGCTATGAAGTCAAAGTGTCCACCAAATTGGCAGCCAAGATGGCAGCCGGTTATGAATTGACTCGAAGAGAAAACCGACAATTGAAACGTACAATTCAAGATATTACCCGATTGGTACCATTTTCAATGTTTCTTATCGTGCCATTTGCCGAATTGTTATTACCGGTTGCATTGAAGATTTTCCCAAATATGTTGCCATCTACTTATGAATCCACCACTGCCAAAGACGCTAAATATAAAAAGTTACGAAAAGTTCGAGGATCAGTTAGTGGATATTTAAGACAAACTGTTAATGAAAGTGGGATGGTTATGCCGGTTGTTACCACTCAAGAACAACGGGATCAATTTATAGCTTTTTTCAAAAAAGTCCGATCTGCGGGTGAGGCTCCTTCTAAAGAATTGTTGATTACTGTAGCACGACTATTTAAAGATGATGTGGTTTTGGATAATTTAAGTCGACCTCAATTAGTGGCTATGGCCAAGTATATGAACTTGCAGCCATTCGGTACCAATCTAATGTTGCGGTATAGAATTAGACATCGAATGAAACAAATTAAGCGAGATGATCGAGCTATTGACTATGAAGGTGTTGATTCCTTATCAGTAATTGAGCTACAAACCGCGTGTGCTTCAAGAGGCATCAAAACTTATGGTGTCTCACCAGGGAAATTACGAGATGATTTGTCTAATTGGTTGGAATTGCGATTATATCAAAAGGTTCCAAGTACATTATTGGTGTTGAGTAGTGCTTTTACTTATGGGGAAGCCGATGATTTGGAAACTCAATATCAAGGTATCGAAGCCGTGTTGAGTGCATTGCCAGAAGAATTGTACCATGAAGCTGAATTGGAAGTTTCTAGTGAACAAGCTACTAATAAACAACGATTGGAAGTTGTTAAGGAACAACAAGAATTGATTCATGATGAAAATGCTCAAGAAGAAGAAAGTGGTCATATTATCAAGGTTAAAGATAATTTGAGTTTAGAAGAAGAAGATGGGGAAAACAATAATAACGATCAACAACAACTACCTGAAAAGGAAAAAAAGGAAGGACAAAAAAAAATCAGTGAAAACAATGATCCAAGTCCAAGTGTGAAAGAAGATGAAAAGCCTAAAGAAAACTCCAAAAAGTCAAATTAGAAACAGATAACAAAACAAAACAGAAAAAAAGAGAAAAAAAAACCAAAAAAAATAAAGGTTATATTATAAATAGTACATAATAACTTATTGCTTACCAGTAGATCCAAACCCACCAGCACCTCTAACAGTATCTTCCAAAACTTCAACAACTTGTACATCTGGAGTAACAATTCTTTCCAAAATCAATTGTGCAATTCGATCACCTTGCTCGATTTGGTAATCTTTATTAGAGTGGTTGAACAAAATAACCTTAACCTCACCTCTGTAATCCGCATCAATGACACCGGCGCCAGTGTTGATCCCATGCTTGACTGCCAACCCAGATCGTGGTGCAACACGTCCATAAGTCCCTTCTGGGACGGCGATGGAAATACCTGTCTCAACAAGTCCTTGACCGTGCGCTGGAATGACCGCTGATGCTGAACTGTAGACATCATAACCGGCGGCAAACGCACTGCCTCGGGTTGGTGCTTTGGCTGCTTCAGTCAATAATCGAACTTGTAATGCTGGAATGGTCATTATAAATATATATTAAACAAACAAAATAAAATAGAGTTAAGATTAAAAAGAGTAGGCGGGGGTGGTGAAAAAACAACAAAAAAAAAAAGACGCGAAAATTTTGGATGTTTTTTTTTATATTGAAAAAAAAAAAAAAAAAATTACCTCGCGATCTCGATGACAATTATTTGTAGCGTACATAATTATTGCAAATATTTCACGCTTATAAGTTTTTGGTAGCAGAAGGGAATCGGAGTTCCGACGATTTTATTTATTATCAATGTTATTGTTATTTTGTTGTTGTCCGCTTCTAAACACGTTACCATTCATTAATTATAATATTAATAATATAATTACCAAACTTTTGTAATAAAAAAAAACCCACGATGGGCATCAAAGAAGATGTTATCTTCTACTCAGCGTGCTTTGGAACATCATACTTGGCCTTGAAACTCTTCCAAAGCTCAGTAAACTGGTGGAACGATGATTCGCGAGAATATGAACAACCATTCTGTTTACCCATTCCACAAACAGGTATGTTTAATAACCCATTGAGGATTTAATAGTTCTAACAAACATCTAGTAGTCAATATACCCATACATGCTTTGGAATCAATATACGATAATGAAACGCCAGAAGTCAAAACTAATATCACACAACTAATCAAACAATTCATCACCACCGGCCAGGGGCAGCAAGTACTAAAATATTTACAAAACCATTTACAATCGTCAAATGTTAAAACTCGTCGCAACACTATCACTGCGTTGACTGGGTTATACGCCTCATGTATGCAATATTCCACTGCCAGCAATTCCGAAACTAAAGACCAATATTTATATTCATTTTTTGGCAACGATACGTTAGAAAAGTTGATGAACGGGTTGTTCAAATCGATAGATATGGATTCAATAAACTTGGACCAAGAGATCTTGTACAGAAACGAAGCAATGGATTTGATATTTTTATTAACATATCCTGATTCTCAATTATACCAACCACCACAAGGCGGTACTGAAAGAGAAATCTTGGAACATTTGGTAATACAATCCAACAGCTCTATCATGATGACTTTGATAAAAAATGGGCTATGTGATTTTTTCTTAGATTATGATAAAATTTCTGCTAATTGTTCCCAATATTATTATGGAAACACCTTAACATTAAGCGAACTTGCAACAGAATACGACTTGAAAGGCCGAGGGTCATTATCTTGGTTCAGTGTATTAAGATTAACAGTATTAATCGATAAACAATTTTTGTTAAATAACATTCCAGAAATCAATCACCAACCATGGATTGATTTCAACAAAGAAGCCAATTTGGTTAGATTGATTATCACACCAGAAGAGTTGCAACGAGATGAATAAATAAACATAAAAAAAAGAGCAACACTACAGACGGCCTGTGCTCAGATTTACACGTTGGGAAAGTAGATGTGGGACCGCCTCAACCGCTGAGCACTGTGTTTTTGAAGAAAGTTTGGATCTTTTGATATTTTCATCAAAAATGTTGTGCGGCTGGGGGGATAATAAAAAATTCTTATAATACACGTTTAAAATGGTTAAACTCCCAAATGGGCCTTTATTTTTTTTATTTTTTTTTTCACCCAGGCCAAAGCTTTCGGCGTCTATTTGAGTTATAAATGATCTACTGCTTGTTCATCTAGGCACCATCTGAGATTTGATAAAAGTGAAAAAAAAAAAAAAAAAAAAATTGATGCGCCTGAAACATTTTTGATCATGAAAAATTTCAACGCGGCAGACCGGTGCAAACATAGAAAAAAAAAAAAAAAAATTTTCATAACAAAATTTTTTATTTTTTTTTTTATTTAATTATTATCTAAAGCTTTACAGGCTCAATTCAAATATAGTGAAAATTTTTTTGTTTTTTTTTTTTTTTTAATCCGCGCAGAGTATATAAATTTTTTTCCTTCCACTCTTTTTCTCTTAAAAATTTTTTTCTTTCCTAACCACCACTTTTTTGTTGTGTTCCCTCTTTATTTTTTTATTTTTTTTATTTAACTAACATCACACAATATGGCTACTGCAGGTGACGGAACTTTCCCAGGTGCTATTGGTATCGATTTGGGTACTACATACTCATGTGTTGCTACTTACGACAACGCAGTAGAAATTATTGCCAATGAACAAGGTAACCGAGTTACTCCATCTTTTGTTGCCTTTTCTGAAAAGGAACGATTGATTGGTGATGCTGCTAAGAATCAAGCTGCTTTGAATCCAAGAAACACCGTCTTTGATGCTAAGCGATTGATTGGTCGACGATTTGACGACGAATCCGTTCAAAAAGATATGAAGAGCTGGCCATTCAAGGTTATTGACCAAGGTGGTGCTCCAATGGTTGAAGTTGAATACTTGGGTGAATCCAAGAAATTCTCTCCACAAGAAATTTCCTCTATGGTTTTGACCAAGATGAAGGAAATTGCCGAAGCCAAGATTGGCAAGAAGGTTGAAAAAGCTGTTGTCACTGTCCCAGCTTATTTCAATGACGCTCAACGTCAAGCCACCAAGGACGCTGGTTCCATTTCCGGTTTGAACGTTTTGCGAATCATCAACGAACCAACTGCTGCTGCCATTGCTTATGGTTTGGGTGCTGGTAAGACTGAAGAAGAAAAACATGTTTTGATTTTCGATTTGGGTGGTGGTACTTTCGATGTTTCCTTATTACACATTCAAGGTGGTGTTTTCACCGTCAAGGCTACTGCTGGTGATACTCATTTGGGTGGTCAAGATTTCGATACCAACATGTTGGAATTCTTCAAGAATGACTTCAAGAAGAAGACTGGTGTTGATATTGGTGATGATGCTCGTGCTATGCGACGATTGCGAACTGCTGCTGAACGAGCTAAGCGATCTTTGTCATCAGTTACTCAAACCACTGCTGAAGTTGACTCTTTGGCTAGCGGTGAAGATTTCTCCTTGAACATCACTCGAGCTCGGTTCGAAGCCATCAATGAACAATTGTTCAAATCCACTTTGGACCCAGTTGGCCAAGTTATGAAGGATGCCAAGCTTGACAAAGCCAAGGTTGACGAAATCGTCTTGGTTGGTGGTTCTACCCGAATTCCAAAGGTTCAAAAGATGTTGTCTGACTTCTTTGACGGTAAAGCTTTGGAAAAATCCATTAACCCTGATGAAGCTGTTGCTCATGGTGCTGCTGTTCAAGGTGCTATCTTGACTGGTCAAGCCACTTCTGAAGAAGCCCAAGACTTGTTGTTGTTGGATGTTGTTCCATTGTCCTTGGGTGTTGCCATGGAAGGTAACATTTTCGCTCCAGTTGTTCCACGAAACACCACTGTCCCAACCTTGAAGCGACGAACTTTTACCACTGTTGAAGATCACCAAACCACTGTCCAATTCCCAGTTTATCAAGGTGAACGAGTCAACTGTACCGAAAACTCCTTGTTGGGTGAATTCGACTTGAAGGGTATCCCACCATTGAAGGCTGGTGAACCAGTTTTGGAAGCCATCTTTGAAGTTGATGCTAATGGTATCTTGAAGGTTACTGCTCTTGAAAAATCCACCGGCCGATCCGCCAACATTACCATTTCTAATGCTGTTGGTAAATTGACCAGTGAAGACATTGACAAGATGGTTGAAGACGCTGAAAAATTCAAGGCTGCTGATGAAGCTTTCAGCAAACGACACGAAGCCAAGCAACACTTGGAATCTTATGTTTCTCAAATCGAAGCTACCGTTACTGATCCAGGTGTCGCCGCTAAGATGAAGACTGGTGCTAAGAACAGAGTTGAAACTGCTTTGTCCGAAGCTTTGGCTGCTTTGGAAATTAAGGATAACTCTGCCGATCAATATCGAAAGGCTGAATTGAACTTGAAGCGAACCGTCACCAAGGCTTTTGCTACTCGATAAATTCTTTTAAGGATTTTAATGAAAATTTTTGAATAAAAAAATGAAGAAAATACCGAGGGAAATAAAAACATAAAAAAAAAAAAAACGCTGTTTAATGAGATGAAATATTAATATAACAATTAAAAAAAAAAAGTTTTAAAAATTTTGTAAAGTAATATACGTATGTTTAATAATTTTACTGAATTTTTTGGGTTATATCTGATTGTACAAGATGAATAAATAAGTATACGTATTGTGGAAATTTATGATAAAATAAAAAAGTTTCAAAAAAAAAAAATAATTAAAAGAAAAAAAAAAAAAAATTGATGCCGAATAAATTAAATATTAGTGTAATGGTGGTGCAGATGGTTCGTTGGAATCGTCATTTTCATTTTCGTTATCATTGTTTGTGTTTTGAGGAGGTGCGGACGGTGCACTGGCGTCATTTTCATTTGTACCTGGAGGGGCTGATGGTGTACTAGTGTCATTTGTACCTTGAGGTGCTGACGGAGCAGAAGGTTCGTCAACTGTTATTGTAGGTGCTGCACTGCCAACATGAGGTGCACTTGATGTTGATTCATAAGCTGGAACGGCTTCTTCGTCTTCATCAATAGGTTGCGATGTTTGCTGAATCAATTGCTGTCGTTCTAGTTCAGCTTTATCCATAGTGTCGGTTGAAGGAGGTGGTGGTGGTACGACTGAGCCACTAGGACTAGCACCTTGCTGCCGCGGTGGTTGATAATTGGAGCTTTGTGCCAATGCTGCTCCAGACGGTTCAGCTGGTGGTGCCGTGGCATACAAATCGTCATCATCGTCATTATCATCATAACTATCATCGAAAAGTTGAGAGGTCTGTGGCTGGCCACCTGGTGGAGCCGATGGTAGAATAGTCTCCTCGAACCGTCGAATCAGTTCCTTTTCATTACCACTAGTAGTAGCACCATTTGTATTATTTGCAAATTGATTATCCCGCTCTTCATACTCTGGCGCCGCGGTATTAGGAGCAGCCGTATTAATTTCAATTGGTGGAGGCGGTGATGCAGGTATTGATCGGCGGTTATGCTGATGATCTGGTGACACATTTGCACTATGCACTGAATTTTCAGAATTAATACTAATGGCAGCCCGATTTCGATGAGGAATATTATGGTCGTCTTCAGCAGTCGACATGGTGGTGGTGGTGGTGGTGGTGGTGGTGTTGTTGTTGTTATAATTTTCTGCGGACAACGTGGTAGCAGTTGAAGGAGTTTCTCGGAAAGTACCAATAATGACATCGGTCCATAAATTTACAAAGCCCCTCCTACTAGTCAATTTATCTGTGTCTACCATTCCGAATTTCGTTTCATCATGTTCCACTTGTTTAGCACTAAAAGTCCCGGCCAAATCTATAACCGCTTCAATATAATATCGAAAAGAAACTACGTTTAACCCAATAGTCGTTGGGAACGTTTCTGGAGGAACTCTAATAGATGTATTGATTTCGGCTTGTAAAGTGTCGGGATGAATAAACAATGCTGATATTGTTTGTGCAATATCTTTTCTAAAGGTTTGGGGTTCTAACCCTGCGCTTGTAACTCGACTTATTCGTGACAATGTTACTATACATCCGGACATTGATCGTGTCGGGAAAATGTGGTTGATCGTCACCTTAACGGGGATAGATTCGCCTCGTAGGTACCCCCGATGTTTAAGTTCCATAAAAGTAGTAATGCTGGGGTTATTGTTCGAATTTGTTGTTGGCGCCATTGATGCTTGTGATGAGGATATCGATGCTTGCGACGATGCAGCATCATTATTATTATTGTTTGTCGAATTAGCATTGGGGTTGGAACTTTGATTCGAGCTGGGAGTATTAGTGTTACCGTTAGCACGGTTCTTTTTCTTTCTAACCTCTACCGTTAAACAAGTAGGTTTTGAGGGTGATAATAGCGCCACGTTCTCTGGCAACAAGACTGAAAAAGGTTGTGATGTTTGCAAATGATCTGTTGCTGATGTCGGGTTCAAATTGCTAGGGGTACTATTAGCCAATTTAGGTCGAGATTTAGGTTTAAGTTTACTCTTGGCATTCTTGGTATTCCTTCTTCGAATACTGCAACCAGCAGACACATTATACCCTATTGACCCCCGTTCAAATTCAATACTTGATATAACACGTTCTTTGGGCAGTTCGAATTCAAAACAAAATATATGCTGACCTCTAGGTAGGATTAAATCGTCAACCAAAGTAGTTGCCAAAGATGCTAGATCCTCATTTTCATTGGTACTACTCGAACTTGCTGCTGCACCATTAGGTGGATCATTTTCACTATTGCTATTACCATCATTCTCATTCTCATTCTCATTCTCGTTAGCGTCCGAATCATCACTACCCCATAGAACCATTTCATCGCTAAACAGAATATGTTTGGCAACTTTCCCTTTAACTAACGGGTTTTTAATCATAATTGCCCCATATAACCAGCAAACAATCTTTTCAACTTTACTCTCCTTTGGCAGCGTCAATACAACTCTACCTTTAATAACATCCCCTGGGTGGTATTGCCGATGTGGTTCATCTAAATCTATATAAAACCGATCACTGGAATCATTATTAATCGTTAATTTGCTAGCCGACAGCCACCTGCCATTGGCACGTTCTCTTTCACTTGTACTACCATTAAAATCTTCTAAATCGTGCCTACTATTACTGCTGCTCACGTCACTTGTATTCCCACCTGTCCTCAGTTTTCGTCTCCATATACTACTTCCAGATTGTGAACTCGGTGCATTATTATTACTTTCTGTCCTCTCTGTATTTCCCTCTCCACTCTCTGAATCCAGCGATGGATTAGATCGTATCGCCTTGGGTCGCAGTTTCGATATTGTACGACGCATCTGTTTTTTATATTCTTATTAACAAACACAGCTCGTCCTTTTTGATTCTTACCAATAACTTTTTGCGTAAAACAAGAAAGACAGGAAAAAAAAATTAAAAAATGAAAAAAAACACTACCCTTTTCCTTTTTCTTTTTTTTTCTTGGTATTAATTCGAAGAAATCAAAAATGTAAGAATTTCAACGGTTTTGTGCTTCTTTCGATAATTTGCTAAATATAAATAAATAAATAATAAAAAACTTCTTCACAGTCGAAAGAACGAGGTCTTGATAACAATTTTCGATATAAAATGGGTTAGATTAAAACAAGTTGTCTCGTCAATGATTATCGATTAATTAATTGTGAATATCTTTTGGTGTTGACAAAAAACAAAAAAAAAAAAAAAAAAAAAGTTTGGTTGACTAGTTGGAATATTACGGAAGCTGTAGCAGTATTAACCCGAAACGAAAAAACTCCCCCCGCCAAACTCTTTTCTTTCTCTATACTGAACTGGAGCAGTCTTTTTCTTTTTTTTTTAAAACAAACGTTAGGTTGGGAGGCGGTATGGTTCGTCAGCTTTTTTTTGTTTGATATTTTGAGTTTTTTGGAAATATTATTATTATTATTGCTTGTAACTATTTTGAAACCTCAATAAAACCACTGAGATACGAAAGAAAAACAAAGTGAAAAAGTGAAAGAAAAAAAAGGATATATTCTATCTCTAGTCTATGTGATATTGTTATGAAAGGTCCATCATCATCTCATCTCCAAATAACCCATCATCTGGCATTGACACATCCAACCCCATTAACGGATCATCAATTCCATCAGGGTTTTGGTCTTCATTAAACATATCGTCATTTTGATAATTTTGATAATTTTGATTTGATTGATTTTGATCATCATGGTTATCATCTTTTTTATCAACACTTAGATCGCCACCAGTATTCATCATAGGTTGGGTATTAGAAATGGAAATGTCAACATTAGCAGCGGGTAATGGAGGAGGCAGTTGATTGGAGTTGGTTTCCTTGGTGATAGCCACAGCATCCGATTGTTTCATTAACTCTTCAATACGTTTAGATAAATATTCAACAATATCTTTATCCACTAACTTGAAATCACAATTGTTGACAACATATAATAATGAACAATCTAATCGAATCTTTTGATGCGGTCGAAAGTATATCTGATCTTTATGGATTGTATCGTTGATAACTACAATTGAAGCTACCGCATCCAATGCAGTTGGTAAAGTACCTTGAGCTTTTGCAACTTGTAATTCACTTAGCATTGTTTTAACAACGGATCGGGCCCCCAACACTTTAATACCATCCGATATAACATTAGGTTTATAATCAACTGGACCGTTGAGAGGAGGTGTGGTGGCAGGTGGTTGGCTGTGGAGTGATGGTAATAGTTGTTCTGCTGATTGTGCCCAGTTGGTTAGATTGACTACTTGCTCTTTAACCATGTATAGTAAAGAGTTGTTCAAATCATTTTGTTGTTGTTGCTGTTGTTGAGATGGTTCGGTAATGTATGGACCAATCCCATTCAAAATTTGACCTAGTTCAAGACCACTGTATATTGGGTTATTGGCAGAAACTTCAGTTAATGTGGCTTGTAATCGATTGGAAATTGCATTCATAACTGCAGTGTGCATTGGAATGGCATCCCCACTTAACCCACTTGGTACTGTCAAGGTTTGGATTACTTGCAAAGTAGCCGCAAATAATTCATTATTATTCTCCCATAATGAAAAACTCAAAACTTTAAAAGTTGGAATTAATGCCGCTACCAAAAACCCTTGCAAAAAATACTCCAACCCACCTTTTAAAGTATCACTATCAATAACGTTTTTACTTCTTGCTAAAATTGCTTGATAAATGACGATTGGAGTGATGGCAATCAAATCTCGAATTTGTGATACTTTCATCAAATCATCACCAATTCCACCGCTATCAAACAATGCTACAATCCAATCAGTAATTAAATTTTGTTGATGTTGGGTTAAATCTTCGACATTCAAACTAGGTGAACTGATAGGGTTTACAATTGTACCAACTAATGAATCTTCCATTTTGATGAATGATGAAAAATCATTCAAATCCAAATCATATCTAGCACACATCATTATAATCAACAACAAAATTGCGCCAAAGTCTGTATATAATTCTTGATAATTTGTTTCATCTTCGTCATCTTCATTGTTGGCATTAGAATTCGCCATTTCATGGTCCCAATTATCCAGGTACTGAATTAATGGCGCTAATAATTGAATTGGTTGCACATGTAATACTAATGCATCCAACGCTTTGACTCTATTACACAATGCCTGAGATAACCGTCTTAAACATCGAGAATTATTACTTGCTAACCAATCACTTTCCAGTTGTAACAATCCTTGTGTGATCTTTTGTTGTCTAGTACCATCAACTTCTTCAAATATTGCAATAACGTTTTGAATTAGCGAATCTTCAAATGGTACAAATTCTGGGTTCTCATCCAAAGCATTGACTAATAAATCCTCAATTGAAATATTAGTACCACTTTTTTCATCAAATACATAATCAGTTCCTGAATTATTATTATTAGTAGTGATGTTATTAATATTAATGTTATTATTATTATTATCATTATCATTATTATTTGCATCGCCAGATGCCACATTACTATCCGGACCTAATGCTTTTACAACCGAATCTTTATTAATTAATTCAAAGTGTAAACATGCTTGTAAAAATTCATGGCGTATATCCAAAGTCGTGGCAGGGAAAGATGCAAACATTTCATCTAAAGCATCACCACCTCCGCTGATTCGTAAAATTCGTAAAGTACCTTTATCAAAAAATTGTAATGGCTCACAGACCCAACTATCCAAAGGAAATAATGACAACGCATTCGCCTCTGTAGCTAATTGTTTAATAACACCTGGTAATCTTTTGATAATAAACTCTCTCCACAAAGATTGATATTTTACATTATTTTTTTGAAAGCTAATGGCATAACAATCAAAACAGGTCATGATTAAATCTCTCGCCATGTTTTCTTTACTCTCTGTATTTAAAAACGGCTTGAGTTCTATTTTGAACGATTCTTGTTGAATTCTTCCTGAATCTTTCATGACCTGATTCAGCCACAACAATCTATAAGTTCTTGTGAATTTTCCAGTATTATTTTGACCCCCCATCAATGAATCATCATCCAATGAATCACTACCTTGGAAAACTGATGCAAAACTAGCCTTAATCTCATTATTCAAACTATCATCCAGTTTAGTGTTACAAAATTTGGTCAATTCAGTTTTAAAATCACTATCTGAATTCAATCCATTTAAACCTGATTGTGCCAATTTTATCAAAAAACTTGCCAGTGCTCTGCGCTCTTTATCACTAGTTGAGTCGCTCTTCATATATTCTTTCAAGGAATTCAATACTTTTTTCAAACTTGTTTGGTTATTTAATGATTTGACTCTTTGACCCAAAAACACAATAATAGTTGCCTTTAAATCACAATTAACAACTCTACTTGGAGCTTGTCGGCAGTATTCCAAAACATGATACATTGATAAAACCGTATTAGGTTCCACCGATAGGGTTGATAAATAATCCAAAGCTATCAAATTCATTGATTTGTTTAATTGTACCTTGATCAAAGCATCCGCAACATTTTTGCTAGTAAGATCTTGGCATGAATCTTGTAATTGGCTGACCAGCCGGCAGTATAGTTGTGCGTCCCATACTTTGTACAACGCAACTCGTGTCAACTTTTCCAACTTTTCTTGTGTGTTTATCGCGACAGTCATGTCATTGAGTTGTTGAAGCGAATTATTATGAAAATCGCACAATCACTTATTTTTTTTTTTTTTTTTCAATTTTTTTTTTTTTTAAGGTTTAATAATTTAACCAGTGAAAATTTTTTTTTTTTTTTTTTTCTTGATATGGTCGCGTTTTTGTGGGTAACCTCCCAACATCTATTTTAGTAGTCCCTCCTCCGGGCTCCCGATATCGATCAACAATCAAGGTGGCTTTTTATCATTGACTATTATAAAAGTATTTGAGGTCGTTAATCCAACTGCTCAAGGAAGAATCAACAAAATTTATTCTAATGAAAGATTGGTTTCCAGTTTTCACAATGAATTAGGATAAATAAAAGAAACAAAAAAAAAAGTATTAAAATGTAGATCATTGATAGTCATGGTTAACAATGTAATGTTGGCTCATAATATGTCATGATTCATAGATTGGGCACTTTAAATCAGATTCAATGCATGCCATTTCCCAATAATTACAGGGCTTTGTAGGCTTTATGTGTGGTATAGATAAATCCATCAGCCAACGCTAGTAAACGGCAAAGAAAAGAATTAGTTTAGGGCTATGCTTTATAGTATATATTATTAATAGTTTCTGCCCGAGATTTGTGCCCTTTTTTTTTATTCTAGATGTCGATCCCAAAACTATGGACAATTACACCTACACAGTAGCAGCTCTTCTGGCTAGTGTGGGGCTTTTGAAACATAATGAGGCATTTCTTGCAAACTGGTATATAAACCCACAAAAGCTTATCGTATATATATACATATATATATATATGGTGGTAGAGATAATAAACTTTGAATCTCTAAATCCACTCAAACCTAATCGTAAAGAGAAAGAATATTAATTAAAAAAAAAAAAAAAAAAAAAAAAAATTAATTCATAATCATATACAAAGAAACATAAAACTAAACATTTAACTGATAGTAAAACACTTTTGATGACCAATTCACATCAAAAGGATTTGGTAGTTATATATTGTAAATATTGTAAACCCTCAATTAATTCATAAAACTCAATCGTTAGTAAAAATAAAAAATAAAAACATGCAATAAATGGCTATCATTGAGGTGGCCGGAAGCTTTGAGAACACACAAACACACTGGATAAACACAGAATATTCCTTTAATCTGCACACCTCGCAATTAGATAAAATTATCAGAATCAAAAAATCAATGCAAAATAGAAAGAAAGAAAAAATAAACAAGACTTTTGGCCACTGATCGTCAATTTTCCCCCCCAAGAAATTAAAAAAATTTTTTAAATAATCATCTCTTCACTTTTCTTTTATCGCTAAGCGGAGGGGATGAACCACCTCTAGGAATAGAGTCGGGATTTGGATGTTTGGAGCCGACACATGGGACACCAATGGCAGATGATTTTCCCGCTTGACTTAACGCATAGTCACCGGAATCAAAATACTTTCGATCTTTGAGCTTTTTGTTCAATAAATCTGATTGTGACGGGATTTTCCCATACATTCGATACAACCTCTGTTCTTCTGGCGATAAAGTTTTAACTTCAGTTGAGCTGCCCATATCTTGTATTAGCTTTTATATATATATATATTTGTGCGAACTTCTGCGTTTGTTACAGTTTGAGTAGGATTAAGAAAGTTCGTGAGAAAGAAAAAAAAAATTTTGTTGTGTCTCTTTTTTTTATTTATCTTTCTAATTTTAATTATTCAAAAAAAAAATTGTAAAGCGCCAACACAATCACTTCTGTTTAAAATAGGTATCCACGATAATGAGTAAAGTTTGCTCAAAGTTTTAACAAAAATGGAGATACGTTGTGCCTTTTATACTTGAGGATAATAAAAGAGCTTACTTTAAAAAGCTTTAAATGCGAATGTATAGGTATACCGTTTAAGTGCGTACACTATTAAACCTGCAGGAAAGTTCACACACACAAAAAAAATTAAAACAAAAAAAAAAAAATATGTTCTTGTTCTGCCTTGTTGCAAAAAGAAAGTACTCTTGTTTCTTAAAACGATGCTACAAATTCAGGCTGCAGGTGCAAACTTAACTCTGGTTAAATTTGCTGAAAAGAAATCGATAAAGGGGTCCGACACAACAAAAAAAAAACGGACGTACATTTCGTTCATTAAGAACTATGTGGGCTGGGCTTTATTTTTTATCATGAGTGTTGATTAAAAAATTATTATGTTTTATGCGTACTAAGAAAGAAAAATAAATTGATTTATTATTTTTTGGCTAAATTATATAATGGAATCAGAAATGAATATGCTTATAAAATTTAGAACTTTAGTGAATTTAATGGTTAGTAAAATTTGGTGATTTTGTTGTTTTGCATGTATTCAAGGTTAACAATTGTTTGGTATGTAGGCGTAGTAGGTTTGTAGACTCCTCCTCGTTGACCTTTTTAATGGGTATTCTTTATAAGAATATCTAGAGAAGGGAGCAAGAAGTTATCATGAGAATCTTATTTGTAAGAAGAATACTGTAAAAAGTTACATTACTTGACAATTCTGAACATTTATTGGATCATATTTTGAAATACGAGACCATGTTGACATGATGGTGCCAGCCTATAAAACCTCGATAGATGTTCACGCTTATTTAACGTGAGGAGAAATCTGAAATTTCCAGCCTATAACTTTATAACCGTTCGGACTTTGTTTAATATTTTGAAGAGACTAGCCAAAAAAAGTAATCATCTGTCTAATAGGCGATCATTTGAAAGCTTTCACTGATCAGTTAACTTATCAATTTTGATTGTTTTTTGATAGATTTTTATTTTTTTATTTAATTTTTTTCAATTTTTTTATTTTTTCGATATCATCTTCCTTTCTACCTATCCAGAAAGTCTTTAGACCAACTATCCCAGTAAATATATAAGCTTCATATTCATTCTGGAGTTCAAGATTTTTGATCATAACTAGTGTCTAAACTTTTATATTCATTTACCTCGTTTGATAAAAAAAAAAAAAAAAAAAAAATTTGAGCGGCCATTTCTTCTTTCACTTATTTACCGGCAAAAAATACTCCACTTTTTGATGCTTAGAAAAGAGGGTAGGCTGTCTCCAATCATGTTCTGAATAACTTGTTTCAATACATTGCCTATTGATAGTTATAACCAAGTAAGGCTATAGTGTAATAAGGAATTATAGATTGCGTTTTACAGTAACAGCCAAGTCCATCGGATTTGTAATCTTGCCATCCGAGCTTTCCTGATAAAAAAAACATGCTTAAGCCTTAAGCCTAGAAAACGTAAGCTAGCCCACAACTTAAATTATAGTTGCATAAAAAACGGCCTGGTGTTGTTAGATGCTTATGTTCGATGATGGTACACAATGCTTATATGTTTCATATGTTCCTATTTCAGGAATTAAAAAAAAGTCTGGTCAATACAAATCGCATAAACTACAGCAGCATAATTGGGCCACGAATCATAAAAAAGGTCAGAAAAACAACATTTTATAACAATCAATCATTCCAATATAAATCATTTTATTTATGTGCACACTGATGAAAATGTCGACCAACATTTTAATTATAAGCTTATAGGGTTATAAAAAAATAAAAAATAATGGGGTATTAACTCCAACAAAAAAAAATTTCAACTCCTCAAAAACAGATCACACCCAAGAGTAATAAAAAGATCGATTCCAATATGGTACTCTTGGTTACTAATCATTTTCTTTTTACACTACTACTCGCACCAAGTATAATTAATTCGAAGAGTGGTCCAATATTCTTTTATAATAAGTGGGTATACTTTGGTGATTACACAGCTTCACCGCACGTGAGTGTTTCCCAAAAGAATGAGTAGCGATATCCTTACTGAACGAAATAAGAAATAAGATAACACCACCTTTTTTTTTATTTTATTTACTATTATTATTTTTATTTTTTATTTGAATGAATGAAACACATCATCTGGAGGTACTTGGAAGAAACTAACTTTTAGTATGAAACCGTTTGTTCGGGATCCTCATCAGGTTCGTCAATATTTTAATCGTTTCTGGGATGCCTAACTTAGGCTTTCAAAAAAGAAGGGCAGCAGAATTTCTGGCCAATGCCTTTCCTTCTTTCCCTCCCGCCACCTACTTTTTATGTGTATAAATAAAATATTGGTGCGTGGCAACATCATACTTTTACTATGTGATAAAGAGCTCAAAAAATAAATTACTTACCAACTAGGCCAACCCCGTCAATATTGGTTGACTGCAGCACAATCAATTTTTTGGTGAATGTGAACAACCACTAAATTTGGTTGTGGCGATGAGGAGTGAGGGTTACAGCACCTTTTTAAAAAAATGTAGATGCATAAAACGATCAGCAGGTTAAGATTACTGTATTTAAAAAGCAGAAGTTGTTTTTTCTACATATGAGGGTTTTGAACCTGCTTCTCTTATTTAAAACAGACGTTTGGTATCGCAAGTCGACATTCGCTCAGGGACCGTATCGTTGATGTACAGTGTAGCCACATACAATACTGATTAGGACCCATACTTGATCACTGCATCAATTCTGGTCTTAGTTAAATTGAGGATCGCCTTGAATATTTTTAATAGTCCCCGTAGATCTCCAATATTGAATCACCGACATTTTTCATTAATTAAAATTTATTAAGGCAACGGCCTTCGCCCTGTTTGCGGAGGCCCCTATAGGATTATAAACAAAGTATTATTGTATTAACTTTTCGAACAAAGGTGGCAGTCTTTATTTTCACAAACTTAACAAATTAATTTAACGAGAAATTCGTTTGTTTTTTTTTGTGTTTCTGTTACAGCAACAAAACATCAGATATGGATATATATCGCCGACGCATCATCGTATCCTGCAATGTTTTAGATTTTGGTAATACTGGATATATTTTGTGGAATTAGAAATCCTGTGTCGAGTAATTTGTTAACTAAAGTTGTAAAAGTAGCTAAAAAATTAATCAAGCTGTTGTCGATTAGGAAAATCTGGAGTTTATATTGTAAAACTCAAAAGACTTTTGTCCAATGTGATTTTAAATATATCATGGTTTTAGTTGGTTAAAGTTCTAAGGTCGAACTTTCCTAATCAAAGGCGCAATGTGTAAAATACCCGTGTGGATAATACCTACCATTTTTCTAAATAAAAAATATCTAAAAAGATCACGGCATGTTTGACAGAGATAAAACTCTATTAAAACTAATCTATGAAAAGCCGTTGAACTATACCCTCGAAGATATCAAGCATTTTGTTTTCCCAGTTATTAAGATCTCAGCATCCATCAGACCCCAGGTCTTTATCGTAAAATACTATAACGGAAAGAACGAGGAGATTCCATTTTCGAGGCTTCTTGTTCTTCAGTTTTCCAACATTCTTTGATCGTTGGATAACTTACTGTTTCATGATAAATCTCTTATTATAAATAAGCCGGCTTTTCCAAGCGATGGTCAGTGCGTTTTTTTTTTTTTTTTTTTTTTTTCGCGAGCCTTTTATGGCAAAACCATGTGTCTACCAGCTGTATTCATTCTAATATTAAAGGAGGGGTTTTATTCAAGAATCCACAAACATACTAGTAGCGCTAGATTGATTTCGTTGCTAAGTTTCTAAAATAATCAAACAACATTAAACAGTTTCCATCAACGTCGGAAGTTATCGTAGTATTGTGATGTATAAACGGGCAAAAGCGAACTGGAATTTTAGAACTTTATATCGGTTCTTTATTACATGGGGTTTTCAACATGAAAAAAAAAAAAAAACAACAAAAAGCCGTTCTTAGATCATCATGAAATAATATAAAGTCGCCTTGGCGGCGGCAGACTCACACTGTTTGCACATGCTCTTTTATGAAAAACGTATAAGATATATCTGATATATACTTGCCTGCAGGTTGTATACAAAGATGATATACTGATATTCTTGTTTTCTTATCTCTTTTCACTTATCTCTATTTAATAGTATCGACAATTTGCAACACTCTGACTTACCCTTTTAATCAGCTAACCACTTCTCTGCGCTAACTGCTAAAGAATTTAGTTGACGTCCTTTCCAATAATGATTTTGCTCGGCTTGCATCTTTCTTTAAATGTTGCTATCTTGTTGTGATTATATATACCCTGAGTTATTTTTGATGTAAGTATTAATACATATGTGTCAAATATTTTGTATTTTTTTTTTCCTGTCCTGTTCCTAATTTCCGTATCAGTGCATGACACTGATTCGCCTAAAGCTGCAACGCCCTCTTTCCACATAATTGAATATCATTTGATCATTAATGGTGCCGATAATACCGTATTGCCATTTTGGCAGCTAGCCCAGGATATATGCTACTGTAACATTACCAAAGTTACGATAATGATATAGCTTTTTCAACCAATAATACCTACCACTTTATATTTACTCCTGTTAGGATTTCGTGTATTATTTTAGTTGGTGGAATGTTCTTATTCTGTCCAGATATGTTTTTATCAATTTTAAATTGGGAAAATTATCCTTTGAACTTGTGAACGTCAAAAGTGGTTGCTTATGCCTTTTTTTTAAAAAAAAAAAAAAAAAATGCCGTTTGGGGAGAAGGTTCCTTTAGGTACGGAATTCCAAGCGATAATAAATTAAACCAAAGTTCATGTTGATAACGTGAAACGATACTAGAATTTCACTACAGAATAGATCAAATCAAAACTCTAGAACTGAAACTGTTGTTTTATCAGATAAATAAAATAAATACATATCAACCGGATCGGATCCGATCCGAGACGGGCTTGATGTGTAAAAAGATCGTTATTGCGGATAACCACGAATACCGTTGGAATAATGTGATAAAATATTACTATACGCACCAAGCACGGCGGAGGTATAAACACAATACATGCATTATAATGTGAGGAGAAAACATTATACTTTTGTAACAGGTTTACTGGTAAGTGGCTTCTCACCTAATCATGTCAAGAACAATAGGGTATGGGCTATAGATCTTGTTTAATTGTTGGTAGGACTAGCCTTTTTTCGGCGAAACTTTTCCTCAAATAGGCTCATAAACAAATACGAATAATGGGATTTTTTTGGTCCAATAGATTGCAACAGCCACTAGTGAATACAGGCGTAAGAATAGTGGATAAAGTTAATGAACGGTTCTTTATCTATAGCTGATATGGTTCTAGTCGATTGAACGGGCATCTCCCCCATGCAGGAAGCAGGAACCCAACCCGGCCTCGCCTCCATCACTTTGAGCTTAGTAAACATCGTATTAGAACGTGCTCAAGTGTTAAATGGCAGTACCTTAAAAACTTTTGGTATATTCCAAGTTTTGAAACATTTTGTTGATTTTTTCTTGCTGTAAGTGTGTATTGATGTTCCCAGCAAGCACATTAGAGTCAGTTCCACCCCCTCCCCCCCTGGATTATTTACTCACACACTTGTAACCCATAATTACAAACCAAATAATACATCCACGTTTTGAGGTTCTAACAACGGCCTAGGAACCCTTTCATTGAAAGATTAACAAATTATTATTTCAAAAACGTTACTACGACCATATGTAGACGTATAAATGCTCAAAAAATCCAACGAAATCCACCTCACCGGCGGATATCGTCTCAATGGTTATCACCAATTTGCCTGATAGGTTTAACGTTAACCAAATATGATGAACCAACTTCAATCCTAGTGCAATTGTAGTGTGGAATACCAATGTACCTTGGTCCTTAATGCCCTGTTATAAAAAACGGCATTTTCGCCCGAAATTCAAGACAAATGGGCGGCGGGGTACGCAAATACTTTAATATATAAACCAAAACAAATACCTTTATTATTCACTCATTTTTTTTTTGTTTTTGTTTTTGTTTTTATTTTCCATTCAATTAAAATTTTATTATAATGCAATACAATTTGAGTATTTTAGCACCGTTGGTGTTAGCCACTTTAACATCAGCAGCCCCATCAGGTCAAGACTGGAATTTACCAGGGAAACTTCGAATTGGTGCACAGTTACCAAATTCCAAACGAAACTTTCAATCACCTAGTTTGAACTCCCCATTCCATGACAAGTGCTCTAACACGCCATTGTCATGTTCATCCGATGCTACAGAAGATTCTTGTTGTGTTGAATCAAGTAATGGGTTGCTAATGTCAACCCAATTTTGGGATTATGACCCAGCTACTGGGCCTGATGATAAATTTACATTGCATGGGTTGTGGGTTGACAAATGTGGTGGTGGTTACAATACTAATTGCAATCCAGACTGGTCAATCAATGATGCAGAAGCAATTTTGCAAAGCACCAATAACACCGAGTTGTTGGGTCAAATGAATAAGATTTGGAAAAACTATAATGGTAAAGATAGCGAGTTGTGGGAACATGAGTTCAATAAACATGGCACCTGCATGTACACGTTATCACCAGATTGTTATAGTGAAGACGCTGATTCTAAACAAAATGCTGCCGATTTTTTTACCACCGCTGTTCAAATGTGGGATGAATTGCCAACTTATGACTGGTTAGTTGCAGCAGGTATCAAACCAAGCACTAGTGAAACTCATACGGTCGATGAGATCCAGAAAATTTTGGCAGGGAATCTAGGCGTTGATTCTGTTGAATTGGGGTGCGATAATAGTAATTCTTTGCAACAAATTTATTATTATTTCCAATTGGAAGGGTCAGTTGCTGATGGTACTTTCCACGCCGTCAATTCTGTATCTAAGGGTACTTGTAAAGATGGATTGAAATGGAAACCAAAAATATAAATAATTTAATTTAAATATTAGAAAGGTCTTCTAAACATATTTTTTTGAGCCGCACCATATAAAACAGGTTTATTATACCATTTTGAATATACATATGTAAGGTATCATTGTATAATGTTAAGCTTACGATTTTATTGGCACATAAAGCTTTTTGCTTTTAGCACACTTTTTTTTTTTTTTTTTTTTTTTTTTTTGTAAACATCCCCACAGATAAATGTACTTTACAAGCGTAAATCTGAGAACGCCCCACGAAGTT
>JAJLUN010000004.1:0-26131 GCA_030564365.1 Blastobotrys arbuscula | reverse complement strand
GTGATGAAGGTGTTGAAGAAGGTGCTGAACAAGTCAACAATGTTGCTCACAATTTCCGATTGCAATCAACCTCTTTCGATAAGAAATCATACTTGAGTCATATCAAGGGTTACATGAAGGCTGTTAAGGCTCACTTGGAAAAGGAAAACCCAGATGCTGTCGCTGATTTTGAAAAGGGTGCTGCCATTCAAGTCAAGAAAATCTTGGGTAACATCAAGAACTACGATTTCTACATTGGTGAATCCATGGATATTGACGGTATGGTTGCTTTGATGGACTACCGAGAGGATGGTGTCACTCCATTTTTCATCTTCTGGAAGCACGGTTTGAAGGAAGAAAAGTGTTAAAATAAAAATAAGAAACTCTTTCTCTTGTTTTGTGTTGTTTTTATAACTCGAATAATGTTTTTAATAAAAAAAAAATTTTTTTTTTCTTATAAAAGTTTTGTTTAAATATATGCTACTAAACATACATTTTCTGGCGATACGTTTATATCAATGTATTGAACCAATTTTGCATTGTAGCCCATATCACGAACAGATATTAATCGCGCGTAATCAATCAATCGTCGTGCTTTGATACCCAGTTCGTATCGCTGATCAATTGATAAATGTGAACCTAATGAAGTAGTGGTAGTGGTGGTGGTTGCATTTTCAACTATTTTTTTTTCAGTTGAGGTGTCATCTTTTCTCGCAACGACACCTTTACCACAAACGGCCCATGAAGTCATTTTGGTCAACACTTTGAACCCATTTTCATCAATTCCATTATCTTGTAGCCACAACTTTCCAACTTTTGGGAAAGTTTCAAATGAACAAATTTGCCTGCAACACAGAGCAATTGTGAACCCAGAAACGACTGTTTTTGTAGCGTTACGAATACAATCTAGTGTCAAATCTGTGGCACAGCCGCACAAGTGTTTGGATACGATATTAGTCGTTTCATCTTTCTCAAATAATTTTCCCAACGCAGTGGGTAGATTTAAATCTTTAATATCAATTCGGATTCTTTTAACTATTGGGGTATTATCTTCTTCTCTTTTGATAGCATCTTCAGCTGTTTTGTTATCCAGTTTCCTTCGAGGACTCGCACGGTCTATAAGTAAAAACCTTCGCTTTGGAACTTTCAAATATCCCTGTGACCTTGAAATGTACCTGGTTAATTCACCTCTCCCTGCACCAAACTCCGATATAATGCTTTTACTACTAGTTAACAAACCGCTATCATCCATGTGGCCCACTAGAGACGCTTGTTGAGCAGCATGTTTGGTATTTTCTAGTTCTGATAATCTCTCTTGTAATCCTTCATGATTTTTAATATCCAATTCAACTGTTTCACCGGTATCTTTGAATCTTTGGAATGCGCTCTCAACTGTTTGAATAAACTTTTTATAGTCCAATTGTTGAGCCGCATTGCCATCACCTTCGTCATCATCACATCTCTGCTTATCAACTACATTCAAATCTTCATTATACCAAGGATCGTCTTGAACTATAGGCCGTTGCCTACAATTAGCTAAATGATATCCCATATTATCTTCCCAAACAGTATGTGCATTAGTGTATGGACAAGAAATTCGTTTTCTACCATTCCGTTCTGTCAAATGTTGTGCACAAAATTGTTCATCCTGTTTACGCATCAATGCGCAGTATTTTTTCTTTTTTTCCACCCAAAATTGACATCGATATAGTGTAGTTTTGTCCTTCATTTGTTTAATAAGATTAGCTATTAATAAAAATAAATATAAAATAAAATAAGTTCAATACCCCGGATCAAAAAATAAATAAAAAGGTCCAATAATCCGATTTTTGATTCATAAACTGGTGCGCAAAAAAAAAAAAAAAAACAAACAAGAAAAAAGCTGAGAGAAAATTTTAAACCCGCGGAAAAAAAGGAACAGTTGGGCGTGAAAGAAAAAAAGAAAAATTTAAAAACCTTAAAAAGTCCGGAGAGCTTTAGCTAATTGGAGAGCCGATTTTTCCCACAAAAATTAGAGCCCTGCGCAGCCAGCTGGTACTGCTTGAGTGATTTATTATTATAATAAAAGTTATTTCAGATAATTAATAGAAATACAAGAAGGAAAAATTATAAATCTCCAGAATATTTTTTTCTTTTCTTCTTCTTCTTCCTCCTCTGGTATACTTTTATTCTCATCAACAACATCGCTTTTCCACGTAAAATTTAAATTTTACTAATACAGATTTTTTTTTCATTTCATTTCATTTCCACGCCAATCAAAAACAACTAATCAACAATGCTTAGAGCTGTGGCACGTTATTCGGCCAGAAGTCGAATGCTAGTGCCATTACCAGCTAAACGATTGTATTCTGTACGTTTTTTTTTTTTAATTAATTAATTAATTAATTAGTAGTTATACTAACAATTTATAGAAAGATATGTTTATGCAAGGTGCGAATGCTAATTATATTGATGAAATGTATGAAGCATGGGCCAAAGACCCATCTTCAGTTCACAGTTCATGGAGAGATTATTTCGAAAATATCAAAGATGAATCCGTCCCAGCCAGAGAAGCATATAAACCGCCAGCACAGTCATTCCCACAAAACATCCCGGTTGCTTCGGGTGGTGTTCCGAGTCATATGCCAGAAAGTGAAAACTACTCTGCTGAACGTGTAGTTGACCATATGAAGGCACAATTATTAGTCCGAGCATTTCAAGTCCGTGGGCATTCTATTGCCAATGTCGACCCACTGGAAATTAGCTTTGGTGCAGACCCTTCAAAGGTTCCAAACGAATTGACTCTGGAATATTATGGATGGACTGAAAACGATCTGGATAGAAAGATTAATTTGGGACCCGGTATTTTACGATGGGTTAAAAAACAAGGTATTGAAGAATTGACTTTGAAAGAATTATATGAAACCTGTAAAAATATCTATTGTGGCAGTTATGGGGTTGAATACATTCATAATCCAGATCGATCAAAATGTGATTGGATCCGTGAACGAGTTGAAATCAACAATCCTTATAAGTTTGATCGAGAAAAGAAGAATATGATTTTGGATAGATTGATTTGGTCTACTGAATTTGAACAATTTTTATCAACCAAATTCCCAAATGATAAGAAATTCGGTGTTGAAGGTTGTGAAACCGTTATCCCAGGTATGAAAGCCTTGATTGATCGATCTGTTGAAAGAGGTGTCGAAGATGTCGTTATTGGTATGCCACATCGAGGTAGATTGAATATGTTGTCAAATGTTATTCGAAAACCAAATGAATCCATTTTCAGTGAATTTACTGGTACTGCTGCTGTCCAAGAAGGTTCTGGTGATGTTAAATATCATTTGGGCGCCAACTATGTTCGACCAACTCCATCTGGTAAGAAAGTTAATTTGTCTTTAGTGGCCAATCCGTCACATTTGGAAGCAGAAGATCCAGTTGTTTTGGGTAAAACTCGAGCTATTCAACATATTAAGGGTGATGACGGTAATGGTGAAAAAGCCATGGGTATTTTATTACATGGTGATGCCGCCTTTTCCGGTCAAGGGGTTGTTTATGAATCCTTTGGTATGCACAGTTTACCATCTTATACAACTGGTGGCACCATTCATGTTATTATCAACAATCAAATTGGGTTCACTACCGATCCTCGGTTCGCTAGATCTACACCATATCCTTCTGATATCGCCAAGTCTATTGATGCACCATGTTTCCATGTTAATGCTGATGATGTTGAAGCAGTTACCTTTATCTTTGAATTAGCAGCGGAATGGAGAGCTAAATACCGTACCGATGTTATTATTGATATGATCTGTTATCGAAAACATGGCCATAACGAAACCGACCAACCTCAATTCACTCAACCAAAAATGTACCAAGCTATCCAAAAGAAGAAGAATTCTTTGGAAAGTTATACTGAAAAATTGATGCAGTCTGGTGAATTCAAAAAGGACGCTATCGAAGAACACAAGCAATGGGTTTGGAAAACTTTGGATGAAGCGTTTGCTTCAAGTAAAGATTACAAACCATTATCTAAAGAATGGTTAACAAGTGCTTGGGAAGGGTTCAAGACTCCAAATGAAATTGCCAATGAAATTTTACCAACTAACAATACTGCTGTTGATGAAAAAACTTTGAAAAATATTGGTAAATTGAGTAGTTCTGTTCCAGAAGGGTTTAAGGCCCATCGAAATTTACAACGGATCTTGAATACCAGAATCAAGAATGTGGAATCTGGAGAAAATATTGACTGGTCTACTGGTGAAGCTTTGGCATTCGGCACTTTGGTTGCTGAAGGATATCAAGTTCGTGTTAGTGGTCAAGATGTGGAACGTGGTACTTTTAGTCAACGTCATGCTGTTTTGCATGATCAAGACAGTGAAAACGTTTATGTTCCATTGAAACATATTTCTAAGAATCAGGGGTCATTTGATATCAGTAATTCTTCATTATCAGAATATGGGGTTATGGGGTTCGAATATGGTTATTCTATTAACAGTCCAGATGCTTTTGTCATGTGGGAAGCACAATTTGGTGATTTTGCCAATACTGCTCAAGTCATTACTGATCAATTTGTTGCTTCTGGCGAAACCAAATGGCAACAATTGTCTGGATTAGTCTTATCATTACCTCATGGTTATGATGGTCAAGGTCCAGAACACTCTTCCGGTCGAATTGAACGATACTTGTCCTTGTGTAATGAAGATTCTCGGTATTTCCCAAGTGAAGAAAACCTGAAACGACAAAATCAAGATGCTAATATGCAAGTAGTTTACCCAACTACTCCAGCTAATTTGTTCCATATCATGAGACGGCAAATGCATAGACAATTTAGAAAACCATTGATTTTGTTCTTCAGTAAACAATTGTTGCGACATCCATTAGCACGATCTCAAATCAGTGAATTCACGGGTGAATCCCATTTCCAAAGAATTATTGAAGATGTTGAGCATGGCAAATCTATTGGTTCCAAAGAAGATACTAAACGAGTTATTTTCTGTACCGGTCAAGTCTACACTGCTTTGCACAAGACTCGAGCTGCTAATAAGATTACTGATACTGCGTTTATTAAGGTTGAACAATTCCATCCATTCCCATTTGCACAAATCCGAGATGTATTGAACACTTATCCAAATCTACAGGACATTGTTTGGTGTCAAGAAGAACCATTTAATGCTGGTGGGTGGAGTTATGTCGAACCACGGTTTGAAACCACTTTGGCCGAAACTGATAATTACAAAAATTTGGTTGTTCGATATGCTGGCCGAAAACCAAGTGCTAGCGTTGCTGCCGGTACTAAGAAGGTTCATCTAGCAGAAGAAGAAGAATTCCTTAAGGATGCTTTACAATTTTAAATAATTTTGGTTGTTTTTTAATTATATATATAAATATTTTGTCTAATAGTTTAGTTAAAAACAAATGAAAAAAAAAAAAAAATTTAAAAAAAAAAAAAAAAAAAAAAAACAACTATAGGTGTTTTTTATTACAAAATGAATGAAATGGTTCTCCAATTTTGGATTTTAAGCGCCGGCGGCGTTAGGATCTCTCACCAGTTTTGTATCCGGCCCGCCTTTAAAACTAACTGTCCTGAGTCAAACGGATACAGTTCAAAGCCATCACGCAGTCGAATTCGGAGCCACCGACAATTCTATGCGTTAAGGTGCGTTTTTAAAAAAAAAATAGTGTCCAAAAAAGTGTTAAAAAAAATTAGCGCGCATCCTGTGGGGATAAATTCATATTGCGATAGTTTAAATGATCGCTCAGCGCCTCCAAGCTTAAAAAAAAGTAAAATTAAATTTAAAAAGATTTTTTTTTTTTTTTTTTTCCGATCAGATAACTCTTTAAACCCAGTTGTTGGGAGGCGAGCATTTTTTATTTTATTTTTTTTTTTTTTTGTTTTATTATTTTTTTTTTTTTTTTTTTTTAAATCATTTATATATGGACAAATTTCAAAAAATTTCAAACCAGCACTGTTAGACCATAAAATCTTACTGGTATCGTTGTACTATAGAACTTTTTTTTTTATCATGCCATCTGTATCACATAAAGTTCCACCACCCAGAAATAGCCATGATATCTCAGTGGTCCAGCGAATGTTAGCTGCTTGCTCGGGATCACTACTTACATCAGTAGTAGTCAACCCTTTTGATGTGATCAGGGTTCGTCTTCAGCAACAATCAGCATTTTCATTAACAGCTGCGACGTCTCTGGCCCAGCAAATACGGCCATCTACTGCTTTATCAATGGCAGGAAATGCGGTTTCTGGTATACCGGCAGATTTGGGTATCAAAACTTGTTGTAAAGATGTGTTTTGGTTCCCAAGTACGATAGATTACTGTGTGGCATCAGAGTTTGAAGTTTGTGCGGTGGATGAAGCGAAATCAAGAAGGTTTTTGGGTACGTGGGATGGGATCAAGAAAATCACAAACCATGAAGGGTTGTCAGCGTTATGGAGGGGGTTATCATTAACATTGATTATGTCTGTTCCGTCAAACGTTGTGTATTTCACAGGCTATGAATATTTGCGGGATCATTCACCGTTTAAGAATAATGATGTGTTGAACCCACTGGCCTGTGGTTCATTTGCCAGAGCTTTGTCAGCTACTGTAGTATCACCGATTGAAATGGCCAAAACTAGATTACAAAGTGCATCATCACATAAAGAAATCGGTAGAGAAGTTAAAAAGAATACTCTCATAGAGACTACGACAGACTCACCATTCAGATCTGTATATAAAGGTATCCAACTAATGGTTCAACAGAAAGGGTTTCTTTCATTATGGAGGGGGTTAGTATTAACATTATGGAGAGATGTTCCATTTTCAGGGCTTTATTGGTCTGCTGTGGAATTTATGAGACGAGAATTAGACAAGACAACATATTTTCATAATGAAAACACATTCTCACAAAGTTTTATTAGTGGATCAGTAGCTGGGGCTTTTGCTGCTGTTGTTACGACACCGTTTGATGTTGGTAAAACTCGACAGCAAATTGGCCATCATGCTTGTGCATCAAGTTCCATGCCAATGGTTCCATTCATGTTTAGAATTTTAAAGGAAGAAGGTGCTGGCGCATTATTTGTTGGTACTTTTCCTAGAGTGTTAAAAGTTGCCCCTGCATGTGCTATCATGATTTCAAGTTATGAGTTGGGCAAGAAATATTTTAATCAAGTTAATATCAGTAATGGTAGTGTAAAATTAGATTACTAATGATTATTTATTTATTATTAATTATTTTTTGATTTTTTTTTTTTAACTAATTACAGTTGATATCACTGGGGTATGTATAATCAGTGTTAAATGGGTTGTTGTTGGATTCATTATTATGATGGGTATGATAACTTAACTGGTATTCTTTTTCCATTTGATCATTTTGTTCAGCAACATTATTGACATTTTCATCATCATCATCATTATCATCATTATCGTTAGTTTGATTTTTTGGTTTCCCAAAAATATCTTCAAATTTTAAAGTGTTTTTCTTTCCAGATACAAAGCTAGCCAGTTTTTGATATGTGGATGGATTGTGGGTATCTTCATTTTCTTTATTATCATTGGAAGTAGTATTATTAGCATTGTTAATTGCATGGGTAAGTTGGGTAATACTGGTATCTGCTTCAGTAGCACATTCGAACGGTTCAGCATCATCACTACCGTGTTGATGATGGATTACTTCCAAAACCTTATCAGCGAATTTTTTATCAGTATCGGAGCTAATTGCTAGTTGTTGGTAATAAATAGTCAAACACTGAGTTAATGTTGATGTAACGCTTTGCTTAAAACTGGCTTCTGCAGTTTGTGCTTTTAATCTCATGCTTTTGCAATTTCGTTCCAAAGTTTCTACTTCACTTGTTGGATAGTTTTTGTACAAGGCTCGATAATAAGTCTTTTCCGCATCTCGAACTGCTTTACAAGCTTTGTCTTTAGAGATTTCTTCTCGTCTTAATTCTTGCAACCTACTAATAACTGTTTGGATTTTGGGTAACAAATCGCCATCACCATTGAACAATCCATTTGACATGCTATTGATTTGATTAATCATGTCTTTACTATTTTCATCATTGTTTAATGAATTTGTCCAATGTTTAACTGAACTGAAAACGCTACCTCTAGCCTTTGTTGCTTGTTCTTGGATTTTAACTGCCTGTTTCATCAACTTGATCACCTCAGTTAGTTGCTTAGCGCCATGTCTTGATCGTCGATGTATTCGCTTAATTTTTGATAGTGACAAAGATATTGACGTGTTTGATGCGGCAGAGAATGTGCCAGATGATAACCCTGTGCTTATTGGTGTGGAACTGCCAAAGTTAGTTGACATTATTTTAGAATTCATACATACGCCATGTTAGCAATTCTTGAAAAAATTATAATGTTATAAGTAATGGCGAAATTTATTTTTATTTTACTGAAATGATTAATTTTTTTTTTCTATTTATTTATTTATATTATTTATTTGGGAGTGATTATTATATAACATAATACGGAACAATGCTATCACTGATACATGATTTAAAAAACTCATTACAATCAGCATCCTCATGCTCATCTATAGCCAACTTTTTCCAGAATATAAACTCTTGACATAACAATCCATCAGTCTCACCATGCGCTTCGCTAAATAATTTTCGCAACTCACACCCAAATTCTCCCGGTGTTTTATCAGGAAATAGCAACTCATTTTGATAAACGTCCGGGTCCAATTTTTCTTGAATTGGTCGAACTATTATAAGGTACCTCATGATCAACTCTGCAAGATAATATGGCAACTCTCGAAACTGATTGTTTCGATTACAAACGACCAATTTCCCATCAATAAATTTCATAGATCGAGTTGCTTTAGTATCATTAATATAACTGATATCCGACATTAGATTGAATACCCATCCTGTATATAGTCTAAGCAATATTGCAGCGTATAACTGTACCTTTTTACAAGCTTTTAATACGTTATCTTTATCTTTATAATGATCAAATTTTAACCCATTCAATCCGTGTTCTAATTCTAAAGCATCGGCTAACGTATAAAAATTGTTGGAAAAAAAGTTTCGATGATCTATCAGGAAAGAGTACCCTTTTATTTTATTTGGCTCATCATGAATATTTTCATGAGAAAATCGCGTTGCTAAATGTTCTTGTAATCCACTAGTAAGCGTAACAAATGCCATTAAACATTTGCTTATATGGTATTTCACTTGGTCTGTCCTTGGTGCATACTTTTCCTTCTTTTTCACTGGTTTGTTAGTAGTAATGACCCAAACAATCGTTTGTGCGTTACCTCCACCTTCCCCCAGATTTCTATCCAAAACTATACTTCTCAATTCTAAGTCAAGGGGTTTCGTCCATGGTTTGTGTAGTCTATAATAATAAATAATTGTTTCTTTGGTAACTTTTTTTTTTAAACCTACTGGTGGATTTTCCCAAGCTGATAATATCAGTCTATCTGAATCGTCAGTTATTTTTTCTAGTTCCATATGATTAAAACCAAAATTAACACAGGCATCACATAACGAACAATGCTCAGTAATTTGCCTTCTTAATAATACTGTAGAAGTTCCCTGACATACGGCAAGATCGGTATCTTTACAAACACCAATGGCAGTATTTTTCAAACAATCAGGCACCCAATACTTATCAGCATTAACCTTTACCTCCTTTTTAAACCTATCCAAGTGATGAATTTTAAAATGTTTGAATTTTGGGTCTTTATTAATCACGCGACACCTTGGAATCGGGCAGGTATATTCTCCAGTTTCTTCATTAACATTTATCTCTACCGATTTATTTTCCTGATAAGATGGTAGGTCCAATATTTTTGAATTATTCGGCACCAGCGTTTTTTGCACTTTCAGTTTATGATTGATAAACCGTACTTTTGGTTGTCTTGCTCGGGTTGCTCTTTTCATGGATGAAAAAAAAAAATTAATCAATCAAAGGTGGTGGAGTAAAATAAAAAAATAAATAAAAAAGAACAACTTTTATACTTTATATACGTGATGTAAGATTTATTATAATTAAATGGAGGTGATAAAATGTGTCAGATTGGATTATATTTAGCCAGGAGACCAAAAACCCATATATGCGCGCGTAACGCCATTTATCACACTAGTAATGCATACACAGCCAAAGCGGCTTTGAAACAAATTATTTAAAATACCTTATACCAATTATTTTTTTTAAAAAAATAGTTCAAATGCTAAATATTTTTTGATTTTTTTTTTTTTTGATAAATGTAAACTAAAGACAATACAACTAATTCTTCTTTTTCTTTTCTTCATCAACCAAATTACTCAATTGCAGCCCAGTAGTTTCTTCAACAAATTGCCGAACACTTCGAACGCCATTTTCCAACCCCTTATCAACTTGATCAGCCGCGTTGCCAACATCTTTAGTCCAAGATTCCAATTGTTGTTGTGTCTTTAGATGAGCATCAGTCACTGGAGGATATTTTTGTTCAAACTTCCATGTCAAATCACGAGTGTTTTGGAAAGTTTCTGGCATGAAATAAGCAAATGCACCAACACCAAATACAATTGGAGTTAAAGCACGTAGCATAATGTTTCGATTTCTCGAAACAATGGAGCCGGATAAAGTTGATATCAGGACATAGATCCCATTTGGTAATACATCTTCTTTTTCAGATTTTAACCCGGAAATTGTGGCCGTAACAGATTTTTCAGTCTTTAAATATTTTTGTAAAGCTTCGTCTAAACTTTTGGATGCATTTTCAGTTTGTCCAATTAACCATTTTCGTGCAACATTAGCATTATCTTCTAAAAATTCGCTTGATCTAACTCGAACCCCGTTGACAACTTCGGATTTTAAAGCGGTTTTTTTGGATTCATTGTCTTTTTCAACATGTTCATGAGCTGGCGTGGTAGTACCTGGATACGAAACAATCGCTTCACTTTCAGAATCATCATAAATACTTGGCTTCTATCTTGTTAATACCTTTCTTCTAAATCAGGATTGTTCATACCTTTTTTTCTTGGGCCAATGCTACAGGAGCACTGACACCAACAGCCATACCAGCAAATAATGCTTGGAATGCTCGTAATCCCAGTTGTGATGACATTTGTTGTGAATTCTTGAACTTTTAAAGTACTTGTTTTGAACTAGATATATGTTGTTTTTTTTTTTGTCTAGTGTTGTCGAATCACATTTGGTGATTGAAAATTTACTGGACGCCAACGCTCCCAATTACCGGGTAACCTTAACAATGCCAATTCCGTAACGGTTATGGAAAAAAGTTTTGGACTCACAAGGTAACTTTTTCCCGCAAAAGCCTCATCGGGCAAAAAAAATGGTTGAAGATCGGCATCGGCATTTTATATTTTCTTAAGCAGTTAACAATTTTATTTAGTGAGATAAAAAAATATTCGCCTCTCCTCGCAGATGGCCTCGGTTCTCCCCGCCATTTTTTCATGCATCCACATTAACAATCTTTATATTTTTAAAATATTCTCGTGAGTTTTGTTTCTAAACTTTTTTATTTTTTTTTTTTCTTTCTCCCCCTCTCTTTCTCGTCTAAACCTTTTTTTCTATCACTTTTTTATTTTGATAAATAATTTCTTGTATTACTAAATATGTTTGCTTCAGGGTCTTCTTGTGGACCGACTAATCCATTACAAAACTTTGGTAAACATGCCGGGGAAACAAGCAGTGCGCAAAGAGAACGTTATGTTCAGGTACGTTTACTAATAATCTAAAAAAAAAAAAAATTTATAAATCTTTTTTTATTTACTAACTGTAGTAGAATAATCAGAGGCAAGACTTTAGAACTACTCAGAATCATGAAGTTCGGCAACAAATGAATGATGAGTTTCAAGCATTTCAGCAGCAACAACCAGTAAACCAAATGTTACAACCGCCTATGCTAGAACATCAAATGCAAACACCCCATCAAATATCAGCTCGGGGTACCCCACAACTTCAGCAACCATCGCAACAAGATTGGGCTGTAGAGTTTTCAAAGTTAAGTGTATCAAATAGTCCCCAGCCGCATGCGCAACAAGTTAATTTAAATCAAATGCATCATCAACCTCAGATGCCAATGTCATCTATGAACAATAATTTCACTCCAACTATTGCATATAACCCCTTATCACAATTTTCTATCTCTCCTGGTGTAGCACGGCAAACCGAACATCACCAACAGCATCATTTGCATGCTGGCAAAGAAGCCGAGTTTAGAGCTTTCCAAGATGCGTTTGACCTTGTTCAAAATGAACTTGATCATGAGGAAAGTAAAATCAATGATAGCCAAGTATTGAATGATGAAGCAAAGTATGACGTAGCTGAGGATGACGTTTCACAAAAGGAAGGTGAAGATTTATCAAGTGTAGCACAAAATATTGTCAGCGCAGTTAGTGGAACCAATACTATGTCTGAACATACTTCACAGAAGCTAAAGAATAGCCAGTTTATGAACTTAATGCAGCAGTTATCACAAAAGAAAGTTGTTTTGAGCGGGGAGAAATTTGTTGATGAAACAGGTAGTGATGTTGGTACAGTGGAACGAGCCAAGCGTGAGGAACAGTTAGCTTCTGAGCCGCACCAAAGTGAACCTCAAAATACACATATTGCTCAAGAGCATGATTTGGACAGCCTACAACAAATGGAACATTCAATACCTGTACCAAATGAATATCGGTATATGAACAATCCAAATAATTTGGAAGACCCATATGTTTATATGGAAAAAGAGAATGTATTGTCATCATTCTTGGCTGCTAGAGATCTTGGGCCACAAGGATTGGCTCAGGCTTCTAACTGGGAAGAAGATTACGATGAATGGACATCTGAACCAAACCATGGTATAATTTTTTAACACACTTTTCTGCATATATATTTTTAAATATTTTTAATATTCCATTTAAAATGATACTTAACTACTAATATAAATTTACAAAGGAAAAAAAAAAAGAGAGAAAAAAAAAAAAAAAAAAAAAAAAAAAAAAAAAAAAAAAAAAAAAAAAAAAAAAAAAGGGAAATCAATCAAACAATAAATGCATTAGTAATGATATTGCTGATTATGGAATTGTTGATGTTGTTGGATATAATCATAAGGGTTATATGAATGATCAAAATGCAATGGCGGTTGTTGTGGCGGCGTTGAGGAATGCATAGGTTGTTGCGAAGGATTCATATTCATAGGAGGTTGATTATGCATTAATGGTTGAACAGGATTGGCCGGACTCAACGGTTGGATTGGAGGAACTGGCTGAGCAGCTCTTAAAGGAGTATGTGGAGGTGGCACTGCAATAAATTCAGATCCTGCTGGAGGTGGAGGGTGAAAATCGTCTTCATCATCCGCAAGAACATAAGGGTTCATTGCAGCTGAATTAGAAAAAGGTGGTGCGCCTCGTGGTTGCGGTGGTGGGTATTGCTGTTGGTTATGTTGAATAAATGCTGTTGATGAATCGTTAAAATTGTCGTTTGAATACGGATGTTTTTGATCATACGGTTCCATTTCCATACTTTGCGTATTATCTACAGCTTTTTGTGGCCTTCGGCCATTTCGATCACCTACATAACCCCATTCATACTCATCATACTTATCATTATAAGGAGGGGGACTCTTTTTCATTGGCGGTGGTACATCCCCAACAAGGGTATTAAACTTATTGCCAAAGCTAGATACACTTTCACGCTGGGAACCACCAAAGCCAGAATTACCGTTATGGTAAACTGGTTCGAAAGTAGGCTTGTAGCTTGGAGTGAGGTCATCAAAAGTAGGTTCCCTGTTATAAGTTTGTTTCAACTGTGGAGCATCCATGGAATGGTGTCTATCAGAGCAACAACAGAAACAGCATGCTGATAATGTGCTAATACCAAATTGACAACATCGAATAATTGCAATAAGAATCCATAAAATAATCAGCCCTCCTACAGCTATCCCCGCGATTGCAATACATTTACATGGTATATCGGCCATACAACTGTCCCAACTGGTAAACGCTTTGGCCGTGTCTGAAAAGTCTCGTTTACTCAATGCCAGCATTGAGCCTGTAAGAGAGGGTGATGGTGATGTTGCAGGGGCTGTATCCAAGTCTGACAGCTCACGAAAAGCTGCTATATTGATATGCATCTTGAATGAAAAAATACAAAATGTTAAATTAAAAAAGAATGAAAAAATAGTTGGTTGTATAAATGAAAAGATAGAAAAAATTGAGAAGGTTGGATATTTTTAGAGCAAAAAAAAAAAAAAAATAATATAAAAAAAATAATAATAAATAATAAGGGCTGGGTTTCACCCGCATGAATTTTTTTATTTTTGGGTCTATTCGGCTGCAGTTCAAAGTATATTTTTGTTTTGTATTTTTAAGGGGGTGTAAATTACTTTCACTTATAAGATCCTTAATTGTTTATAGTTTTAAAAGTCTTGAGATACCGGGAGCCGTAACGGCGGGGGGAGGGATGCCAAAAAGACGTTTCAGAATTATTACAACCTACGTAAGCTTAAACGCGTGCTCTGCTCTTGGCTTGCGCACGGCCGGTATTCCGGGTTCCCAAAGGGAAGGATTTTCGCGACTTTTGAAAAAGAATCTGACCTTACACACAATTGTATGCACGTAATGTATTACCCAATTCCAATTTCAGTGATCACAGCATCAAAAATATATCTGATGCTTAAGCTGGTGGTGGAGGTCTGTTTCGTGATCACTTTGTGAATTCAGTAATGATCAACATTTGGGCGGGGAAGGGGTTTTCTAAAAGAACTTGGGTTAAATTATAAGTTTACATGAAAAACTGTTGATTGTTACGATTTTAGGTTTGAGCCGCATTCGAAATCCTTAAGATCAGATCTTACAATTTTTTTTTTATTTTTTTTTATCAACATTGGAGGTTTTCAAGATTTACAACTGAAACAAAGACATTGTCAAGTAGCTGAGCTGTCATGATTCATGCAGCCTCGACTTTTAATTATCATAAAAAACAACATTTAATGGTACTACATAAAGTTAAATATATTGTGCATATCAACATAACGTCGTCCGCAATCTGTCAAATACTTTTGAATCACTTGTCGTGGCACTTGGAACCGAACTTTATTTTGTTCAGCCAACGCTTTCAAACGCACTTGATCATCCATCAACTTGGATCTAAATAGATCGGTGTCAAACAAGGAATCCAAATACAAAAGTTGGTTATACAACTGCTTGTCTGAATAATCCCAATACATAGCCCCTCGGCAATCGCCATTCTGTTGCGTGCATTTCTTACCATACACATTAATCTGTCTAGTCTTGTTACCACAAGAAGGGTCATCACAAACTAACCATCCAGAATAATACAACGCAATTTGTTTACGAATCGTAGCTTCTAATAACGCATTGACACGAGTCATACCCACTTCAGTTGAACATCCTAAGCATTTAATACCATTAGAAGTTACTGATAATTCATTGATACCTTCAAACTCAAAAGTTTCATTGCAATTCATACATTTGATTTTAAATCTTTCTGCAAATGCAAATCGTTCGGCATCGGGGATGGTACTTTCCAGTGGCTGGATATCTCGATCTTGTGTTGTAAAACCATCATTACGCATCTTATTATACTTTTTAGTATTCAATCCCAGAGATTTTGCTAATTGACTAACATCAGCTCCATAAACGTTTTCAAATAATCGGTCTAATGGAGGAAAAATTTGGTGAGATAAATAATACTCTGAATCTACATTCAACTGTCGTTTTTTAACTTCAGCAAGTGTAAAAGCGCGATCACCAACAACTCCATCCCCTTCACAAATAATATACTGCATAACATCACCAGATTTAATGAATTCACCAGCTTTTTTTCTTCGTTGTGCCATGCGAACCGATGGCATATTGTCAGTATTATCATAAGTACCTGGGTCTTTATGCAATTTTGTTCGCATAATAAATTTACCAATTGGTAATCTATGTTCTCTTAAATCCGCTGCTAATTGTGCAGTATATTCAAAGATCTCACTTTGAGCAGATTCAAAATCATCTTTATTTAAGATTTCTTCCAAAACTTTATTACAAGCGTCTTTAGATATTTGACAAAATCCTCGTCTTCTCAAATCCAGCCCTTTAACTTCCATCTTGGTATCCAAAGTACCATCTGGTTTCTCAACCATTTGCAATGCAGCGTATTTCTTTTTGGCTTGTAACAAAATACATTGAAAAATATTATCAATATCAATTTCCAAATGCTTATATTGTTGATTGACTATTCGTTTAAACTCATCACCGACTTTAATAGCACTTTTGTAATTTGTTTGACCGCTATTAAGCATAACCGAATCAGTATCACCATAAATTACATGCAAATTATTATCTTCTGCCAATTCTTGAGTATTTTTTAATGCCTCTCGCCCTTGTTGCGTAGTCAACATTGCCAACGGTAATGCATAGAATCGTGATCCCTGATACCCTAAACAACCATACATACTATTAGCAGTTAATTTCAATGCTTGTTGTTTAATATCCCATTGCGCCTTTTCAGTATCACTAGCATTCTGCGATTTCATCAACTTTTTAACTTCTCTTCTTCGCAACACCAAATTTTGAACCAATTGAGGGAAAATCCCCATTGGTACATCTTTACCTGGAGGTTGTGGAGGTGGATCATTGACTGTTTTACACTGTGATCTTTCAACAGTAGTAAAACAAATGTTATGTTCTTGGATAATGCTTGGATACAAAGAATTGAAATCCATAACCAACACAATATCCTTATGCAGCCCCTTTTCTGGTTCCAGAACCATACCACCCTTGAATTTATCTTTATTGGCGTCTTTTTTATTAATCACACCTTTTTCCGGTACAATATAACCTCGATTTGTAAATTCATGTAGCAAAATGTACTCATTCCTATCAACTCTGGACCCTGCCAAAGTTTTTGCCCATGAGTTTCCTGCCAAGTTTGTCAATTGTTTACTGAGAGGTAGAATTTGGATCCTATATGCTAACGCTGCGATATAATACGCATCAACTTCATTGTGCGCCAAGAACCGTATTAGCCCCTGCGAATCTCTATTCCAACTACTCTTTAGCCCATTGATATCAACCTCTACCCTATGTTCGTTTAAATATAAATCACACATTTCGGTTAAAGACCACGAATCACATTTAGTTGTCATACTTTGACCCATATCATTAGTTAAATCACATAACAAACGACCTGAAGCGATTTCCCTCAAATGTGCATATTCATATGCACTGGTGCCAAAACCAGATGGCCACTGGTGTTGTCGTCGTCTACCCATTTTATCCCAAAACTTGATACCGTTGGCTTTCAATCGATGTACAATCACACTTAAATGAATGTTCAACAATTCATGACCAATAATAACATCAGGATCAAAATTTTGCATCATGGCAACAAATTTCCTCAATAATGAACCTTCGTTTTTATGGGTGGTGGTATGATTTGGGGATTCTTTTTCCAATTCTTTCTCGAACCCACTCGGGAAAATCTGTTCCATCGGTCGTACCTCTGTGAATAATGTTGATTTGATTTCATTGGCAGGTTGTGTTGTGTCGTGTGCCACATTGTGATAGACTCTACCACTGATGCATAATACTTCTTGTTTATTTGTCTTGTCATTCTTTAAAGTTCTAATGGAAAGAGACATTACTGTTAGTGGTGGGATAGCAGGAGCTTCTTTATCCTCTATTACTGATATAGCATCAGTCATCTCAAAGCCTTTATCTAATGCCAATGATGCAGTAATTTTGCACCATGAAGCATTTGGCAATTCTTCTGCATTTTTGATATTTAACCAGCATGGGCCCATAACTTTTTTGGTCAACGCAAACTCTTCAAAGGCCGATTTATTGGCGCCAAAAACTTTGGTAAAAGTATCTCGTTTGACATTATCCCAGTTAATTTTAGCTGAGAATGGTAGCAATAGTTTCATATACTGGCGTTCGCCTCTTGGTACATCTTCTAATTCAAAACAATATTTCATCATTTCAGGTTTAATGTAAAATTTACCAACTCTTTGTTTCGTTAAAATTTCCGATAATTCATTGTAAACATCTTGAACTTCTTGAACTTCACCTTCTTCATCTAATGCAACCAATACATAAAGCGTTCGATATAATTGATGTACCCTCAGCATACAACTTGAAAAATTATCTTCACTTTTAGATTTGGCTTTACCAAATAAAAACAACTGCCCCGTTTTCTCTTCATAATCTGTCCAAAACATTTTGAACCCTTTCTCTTCATCAACAATCTCTTCAAAATTAGCTGATAACGGTTGTTCTACTGAATCATCATTGGCAATTTTACCACCGACTTCTAACCATGAGGTTGTATCCTCTTTTATAGGCGAACTTTCGATCTGAGAATTTTTGTTTTGTGAGAAATGTGTGGAGCGTTCGAGTTTAAAATCTGGATCAGGGCTTGGTTCTTTCTTGACTCTCACACCTTTAATATTTACATTTTTAGTAGCCACAGCCCCACTTAACGGTTTGACTGATAATTCATCATCACTTTCTTCTTCTTTTATTAATTCATCACGCCGTTCAACTGCGGCAACAGTAGGTGACGATGGTGGGTTTTGTTCGGGGCTATCGATATCCATTGCTTCTGCCATTGGCGATGACGCAAGCCGATCATTTTTGACTGGATCATCCTCGAACTTTTCCATTGGTTCGGGATCCAACTTTACTGCTGAAAAAGTTTCACGTTTTCGTGGTGCTAGTTTACGTTTCTTATCTCGTGATTCAATCGGTCCAGTCAGCCCTGATAATAAATCATCAATATTACTTGTTTCAGTAGGTGCCTAATTGTTAGTTTTTTTTGTTTTTTTTTGTTTTTTTTTCCGTCTATAAACATACCGTTTTTTGCTTACTCTTTATTGGTGCTGATCTAAATAACTTTTGGATATTCCCATCATTTTTCGCAGCCTTCGATTCTTTACTATTTGGCTTTTGCTTTTTATTAGTCTTGGATGGCCCTTCTTCTTCATCGGAATAATAGTTTTGTTCTCCACCCCATTCATACCCTCCAGTCTCTACATATCCTTCACCACCATCATCGACCACAAAATCGTCTTCCATTAGACGATCTCGGGTCACTTTACGAAACTCTTCATTTGATAATTCGTCATAAATCTTATAATCCTTTTCGTCATCTTTAATTGACCGTCTCTCTTTTAAAGCTTTGAGTTTTTTCAAACGATCTGAGCTCATTGTGTATGAATAATTCTTTATTCAACGCGTGTTTGAATTGGGGGTAAAAAAAATTGTGAAGGATTAAATTGAATTTCAACAATAAAACGCGTCCGAGTGGGCGTAGAGCTTCAGGGTTGTCACACTACTAATCAAATATATCTAACGCATGCATCATTGGCATCCGCGCACGCGTCTAATTTGACCACAGGTTAAACAGATATAGCATTAGTGGACCTTTTACTATGAAATGTTGAAGCAAAAACTTAAATCTACAACATAAAAAAAAATCAAATATCCTTATATTTATCACATAATCCAATGATGATTCTGGAATATATTTACAAGGTATTCTTAAGTATAAGCAAAAACCTCAATTTCTCTCGTAATAAATAGAGGTTACCCTATTCAGATCCGTGGTGGCCCGAGGTCCGATATCGAATCCCAATACAGCTTTAACGGAACCTGCCATGCGCACCTTAATTATTCAACATTCTTTTATCCTTTACTTTATTAAGCAATCCAACAGTTTTATCGTTTAATATTAACAACAACCAACGATAACATTTTGGACCATAGACTAGCTAACCAATCAAGAAAAACAGTATGTCGTTTCAAGCAGGACCCGATGTTGAATCTCAACAAAGGCATCAAGACTTTGATGTTTTGTGTACAACAGTAACGGATGGATTATATGAACTCAGCAACAGTATCAGTGTATTACGTCGACTATTATCACGTCTAAACACAAACAAAGCATCGCACTCAGTAGAAGAACGGCTAGTCTCTGTAACTGAAGAAGCCACGCAACGTTTTAAAAGACTTGGGGATGGAGTCAAAGAAATGGCGGATTGGGATGCCAAAAAATTAAGTGCCACACAAAAGTTTACGCAACAAAAGCTTTCGAAAGAATTTGGTGGATTGTTGAATGAATTTCGAAACCTACAGCGTACAGCTGCTGAGGCACAAAGGCGACGAAATGAAGCTTCAAAAGTTGCAATTGAAGAGAATGAACAAACTCCTTTGATATCAGATAACCAACCCCAATATTCTTCTCCACAGTATCAGCAGCAACAACAGCAGCAATTAAATGCAGTTAATCAAGATGAAGTCGACTTTCAAAATAGTTTAATTTTAGAAAGAGAAGCCGAAATTCAATCTATTGAGCAAGGTGTTAACGAAATTAACATGATTTTCCGAGATTTGGGAACTTTAGTAAGTCAACAAGGGGCCCAGATTAATACGGTGGAGGAAAACATTTCAAACCTTGCATCCAATTCTGAAAATGCATCCAAGCAGTTGAAGCAAGCAGACGAGTATCAGCGAAAACGGCGTAACTGGTCTTTTTGTGTGTTGATGGTATTAGCTGTTGTATTAACAATTATTTTACTAGCAGTGTTGGCATGATAGTCTCTTTTTGCTTTGTTCATTATTTTTATTTAATTCCTTTGCATTTTGTCTTCTCTTAATAATATAATCATTTTTCTTTTCCGATTAAATTCATTTCAGTTCACATAAATTTTGTCTTTGTAAGGTAAAGAGAGAAAAAAATATATATATATATATATTTAAGGCCCATTGTGCGGCGGACGCATCGCATTAATCACGATATACCAAGAGTTTTTTTAATTATTATATTTAACCCCCCCCCCCCCATCTATTTGCTTTTAATGGTGAAATTACGTCCGACATAAATAGCTAACTAGTCATGATGGAAACAAACAAAAGAACACAGCTTCTGATCTTCATCTCGTCTCATGTAAATTCAAAATACAGATTACAATTCCAACTTCATTTTCCAGTCCAAAAACAATGACTGATTATAAGCTTAATCTCCTGTGAGACGTAAGTTCAATTTCCATGGAAATTGTTTAAAAATATAGGCATTAATATCACATACCTATAAAGTTAAAATTTAAGTTGAACGTTTTTTGTTTACGAACTTGAGCATACGTAACAATGAGTGTACGTCTTATACACAAAGTATACCCTTATTTAAAGTTTAGGTATGAAAATAATATTATCAATAGTTTTTTATTATTATTATTTTCTCCTCTACTTGGCTAATGGAAGGTAAAAATAAACAAATTTACTATATAAATACAAAAATCCAATTAATTGTATAAATTATATTTATTCTTGTCAACTTTTTGTTTTTTGGTCTATTATTGAATAAATTGACAAAAATATGAGAATTATCAATTGGGCAATTCAAGCAATTAAAGCTGCGACTTGTGTCACTGCAATTGGGCCACCAAACATCACTGGTCATAACTTTCAGGTTATGCATGATGCTGATTTCCCTGAACATCAATTGTTGGTTACAGACCCGCGAGAATTGAAAATTGATAAAGTTAAGCAAATCTCTGGATACTTGAACGGTGCCGCTAATGACCATCATATGTTTTTTTGGTTCTTTGAATCAAGAGGTAACCCAGCAAAAGATCCAACAATTCTATGGTTGAATGGTGGACCAGGTTGTTCATCTTTAGAAGGTTTATTTTTTGAAAATGGCCCAGCGAAAATTGATCAAAACATTGAAGTTCGCCACAACCCTTATTCTTGGAATACCCATGCCAATGTGATTTTTCTGGATCAACCAGTTGGCACTGGGTTCTCTTATGGAAACAACAATGTTAAAACCACTACTCAAGCGTCTAGCGATTTTCAAGCATTTTTGTCCCTTTTTTTCAAAAATTATCCTCAGTATCATAAAAATCAAGACTTTCACATTATGGGTGAAAGCTATGCTGGAAGGTATATCCCAGTGTTTGCCTCTGATATCGTTGCCAACAAAAACTTGCCATTTAACCTAACATCCGTTGCAATTGGTAATGGTATGATTGACCCATTGACTCAATATGGTGATGGTTATTATGGCAAAATGTGCGAATCAGCTAAATTGAACAATAGAATGTGTACTTCTATGTTAAACAGCGCTCCTCGATGTAGAACTGGTATTCAAAATTGTTACAATAATCCAACAAGCCGAATCACGTGTGTCTCTGCAACAGTCACTTGTGAAAATTCCCAACTGAACGCTTATTCCGCCGCTGGATTGAATCCTTATGATTATACCAAAAAGTGTGAAGGTAACAATGGGTTGTGTTATGAAGATATTGGATTCTTGGCACAGTACTTGGATCAAGGATTTGTTAAACAAGCATTGGGTGCCAATTTGGATATTTCATATGAGTCCTGTTCTAACGCTATTAATAGAAACTTCAATATGGCGGGTGATTGGATGCAACCATATCATTTACGAATCAACCAATTATTACAGGCTAAAATTCCAGTTTTGATTTATGCAGGCGATTTGGATTTTATTTGTAACTGGATGGGTAATGAAGCAGCTACCAAAAAATTTCAATGGGAAGGCCAAAGTGAATTCAACAAACAAAAACCAGAAAGTTGGAAAACCTCATCAGGCGAATCTGGGGAAGTTACAAACTATGAACATCTGACTTTTTTGAGAATATTTAAGGCTGGGCATTTGGTTCCTTATGATAAACCAAAATCTGCATTGGAAATGGTTATGCAGTGGACCCAACATAGTTATGCTTTAGATAAACAGGTCTGGAACTCTAGAAATTCTACAATGAATGAAGTGGAAGTCGGTGTTTTATAAACGATTACAAAGTATTAGAAATAGACTTTACTAGTTTCCATTATTAAAACGGTTTATAGTTTGTTATAGATTTGTCTATCCTTTATTTCGCAATTTTAATTGATGAAGCGTAAGTACCACCGCCTCCACAATTTAGCTAATCGTATCGTTATGGGCCCGTGCCATTTAATATATAATACTCTACTTTTGGTTAATGGAGTCCGTTAATACACAATTTTGGGTCCAAGATAGGGCAATGATCTGCATAAAAATCACCTAAATCAGTTCTGGCGCACTTATCAATTGAATGCCTCTCCACTTGCATGGTACCCACGCTCACACAATGCATATATGGTATCGGTTTGTTTATCCAAGTTTAAGCTCATGCAATTGATAAGCTCTGCTTGGGTAAGAAATAAATAAATACAAGCTTAAATCAGATTAGCAAACCTCCCAACATCTTAAATTCACCAACGTGCATAAACGTAACAATATTATTACCGCAATAGTTTTGCTGCAGCGTCCCAGCGCTGTTAAGTGATTGGTACAATGAGATACCCCGACGCCCCCCGCCTCTTTTTTTAAGCTTGATAAGTGAGTTATAACGGATATGAACGAATCCGCCTCCCAAAGCGCGGCCCCCGATCGATCGATGTTGACTAACAACATAAACAAAGTGGCGGTATAAAGCTATTTTGACTTTCTGATAACCACTTTTTTTTTCTTCCTTCTTGTAAACCAAATCTTGATCTTTATATTACTCTATTTCTGTTGAATTGGCTAACACTATTCCTAGTCTTTTAGCTTAGAAAAAAATTAAAGGGCAAAGTATTTGAAAAAAAAAAAAAAAAAAGAAATAGAAAAGAACACCTTTTTTTTTTATTATTATTATTATTATTATTATTTTCTCTTCCTCCTACTATCAAAACAACATTTATTATGAAATTCAGTGAAACCGCTCTCTTGAGCATTGCCGCCTTGGGAGCTCAGTCTTTGTCTTTGAACTTGAACCACCCACAACAAGAATCATTTCAACTATCCGGTTTGGACTCTCAAGTCTCTGCAGCAGCTAATGAGGTTGCCAAATTCTTCAATTTTAGAAATGTCGAATCATTTATGAAATCCGTCGCCCAAAATGTCGGCCAAAAAGTTGAAGATATCCCATCTTCTGCGGTTGAAGCATGGTCTGAAGTTTTGGGTCGATTCCCAGAAGCTATTGATCAACTAACTTCTGAAACTACCAAACAATTCTTATCATCTAAAACATCCCACAAAGTGCATGTTGCTGGAAAACCAAGAGATGACTGGTTGTATAAAGTGCAAAAAAACGACTTGCCAGGCTACACCTTGAAGGTTAAGGAGCCAGGCGATTTAGGAGTTGATCATACTAAACAATATTCTGGTTATTTGGATATTAATGATGACGCTCATTTGTTTTATTGGTTTTTTGAATCACGAAACGACCCTGAAAACGACCCAGTTTTGATTTGGTTGAATGGTGGGCCAGGTTGCTCATCATTAACTGGCTTGTTCTTTGAACTGGGTCCTTCTTCTATTAGCGAAAAATTAGAACCAGTTTTTAATCCATATTCTTGGAATAGCAATGCTTCTGTTATCTTCTTGGATCAACCAGTTGGTACTGGTTTCTCTTATGGTGGCGACTCTGTTTCTACTACTCCAAAGGCCAGTGAGCATTTCCACGCATTTGTTAAATTGTTCTTTGAAAAATTCCCTGAATACTCCCATCAAAAATTGGCTTTGGCAGGTGAGTCATATGGTGGCCACTACGTCCCAGTGTTTGCCAAAGAATTGATCAATAATGGTGTCAAATTGGATACTATTTTGGTTGGTAATGGTTTGACTCACCCACAAGTTCAATACCGATATTATAAACCATTTGTTTGTGACGAAAATGATATTTTAGATGAAGATGCTTGTAATAGTATGAGTAACTCTGAAGATCGATGTATTAGTTTGATTGATTCTTGTTATTCTACTGAATCTGCTTGGACCTGTGTCCCTGCCACTATTTATTGTAACAACGCCATGATGGGTCCATATCAACGAACGGGGTTGAATGTTTATGATATTCGAAAACCATGCGAAAATGATAATTTATGTTATGCTGATTTGCCAAATATCGAAAAATACTTAAACAAACCAGAAGTCAAGAATGCATTGGGTGCCGAAGTTGAAGATTATCAAGGTTGTAACTTTGATGTTAACCGAAACTTTATGTTTGCTGGTGACTGGATGAAACCATACTATACTGCTGTTGAAGATTTATTGGAAAATGATATTCCAGTTTTGATTTATGCTGGTGATAAAGATTTCATTTGCAATTACTTGGGTAATCAAAAATGGACCGAGGCTGAGCCATTTAATTTGTCCACTGATACAAAACCTTGGAAGGTTGATGGTAAAGAAGCTGGTACTATTCAAAATAGAGACAAGTTTACTTTTTTGCGAGTCTTTGACGCTGGTCATATGGTTCCTTACGATCAAGGCAAGAACTCCTTGGAAATGGTTAACCAATGGTTAGCTGGTGACTACGCTTTTGAAAGCTCTTAATTATTATTTTATTATTTCTTTTCTTTATAGACAAGATGTTTAATTCTTTTTGGGAATTATGCATGTCAACTATATATATATATACATGTGTGTTTGCTAGGTTATTTCGTTGTATACAACTATTGTTTCTCATTAATACCGGTACCGATTTATATTTGAATCATTTTGCTTGTGAAACGCTGTTAAAACTTTGAGATTTTAGTTGAATTAAACCAAGTTTGACGCTCCCTTCAAGCATGACTTGTAAGAACTGCCCATCTTACAAACACAAACATCCCTTTCCAGATCGGCAGTGCTATAAGATGGTGCAGCTTGAAGGAGATTGATTCTAGATCTTAATGATAATAATTTATAGATTCATATAAGTCATTAAGAAGATAGCTATTTCAAACGATGAGAATAATTCCGGGGCCAACTATTGTCGGAGCATAGTTGTAAATGAACAGCACTACCGGCGGCTGTATGGCTGGCTCCTTCACAATGGTACCATCTATAATATCAAAAATCGATTGGAAAAAATAATTACTCCAATTCATAATGATTGAAGTACTAACGGTCCCGGCAAGGATCGAACTTGCGATCTCGCGATTAACAGTCGCGCGCCTTAGCCAGCTTGGCCACAGGACCGGTGATTTCTTGAATTCTGTGAGAAATCCACCAACTAATAGCCACGGATTGTCGCGGGATTCCGACAATCCTAATGCGGCTCGTGCGGCTCACCATCAGGATACTCCTTTAAGAAGAAGACGAGGGAACCAGAAGCATCCTTCGGCACAAAGCCGGGTTCGCCGATAATTCGAAGTATAAAAGGCCATGTAATTTCCTGTAATTTCTTGTAATGA